>UXGC01000609.1:0-78534 GCA_900480045.1 Eurytoma adleriae | reverse complement strand
GAACTGAAAAATCAGTGAAATTTCACTAATTTTCAGTGAATTTCAGTAAATTTCACTGAATGAGATTTAGAGAGTAGCCACAGACGGTCATATAGTGGAAAAATTACCATCCTGTATTATAAATTGCACTAGAATTCTAGTAAAATTTTCAATAATTCTGGTGAAGTTTTCAATAATTCTAGTAAAATTTATAATACAGTGTGGTCATTTTTCCACTACATGATAGTCTGCGGCCACTTTTCTAGACAGGATAGTAATTTTTACTAGAATTTTTTCTCAGTGCGAGACAGCACCTTTTTTCACCAAACTTCAATAATTTTTTTTTTTTTAGGTGTAATAACCCTACATGTTTATGCATACGTAGACACGCACGTAATGATCTGCTCGTAGCACTCTCAATTACTTGATAACCATGTAGTATCCCAAGGATCGTATCTATCCATCGGCAAACGCACCCCGCGCGAAGTGGTGTTTGATTTCTCAAAAGTTTTCCATGAATAAATATACCTGACACGTAGCCGTACGCACTTTTATCCGCGGCGGTTGCACACCTACTGCACATCAGCTGAAACGAGATACGCGCCGCGCGGCTGATGCAAATAATTCGTAGGTCTCGTAAGCTCTCGCGGGCTTGACGCAACTCCGCATTAATTGTCGCGATTCGGAAATTCCGCGAGTAGCTCTTTAATCGGCGCCGCCCGAAGGAAACTCGAAAATTGCTACGTCGAACTTCACTTGGCGCGCGGAAGTCGAAGTCGGGACTTTCCTCTCCTCCGCGGTGGTAAATAAATAATGATAAGCTTCCCACGAAAGGCTTGCTTGTTTTATTCCCCCCGCGAGATTCTAATCAGCGTGGCTTGAGTTATCTCTTTGCAAAACTTCAATGTAAAGCTTTTTTTTCGAGACTTTTTTATTGCTGGTACGACGGTAAACTGGAAATTCGCGGAGGAAAATTTTGATAAGATCGAGAGGAACTTTTTCTTTTGTTAGTTAAGATAACAGTTTTACACGGTGAAAAATATTTTCGAAATGTATTATTATGTTTATCACGTATTACGCCTTTTCGAAGTTTTATGCAAATTTTTTGTGAGTAAATATGTAATTACTGCCATCCCATCAAGCGTCTTAGATTTTTACGAATTTCTAGTCAAACTCGCCTGATGATGTTGACTTCAATACATAATTCAGGAAAAAATGTTAATGTTTTTTTAATTGTAACATCCAGAATTTTAAATATGGAAATCACGGGTACTCATGAGTTTAATCGCGGCTAGAAACTTTCGTTCCTCAAGGTAGCAATTTTATACGTGATAAATAATATTTTTTGCGTAAATTCTAATCGCGCGCATGTTTTTAAAATGTGAAAAGTAAATAAAAAAAAACATTGAATCAGCGACTTTAAGTTTATTAAAATAAACTTCAAGTCGCTCGCAAATAAAATAATTACCACTTTGTTTAAAATTCACAAAAAATCGGCAAAACATTGAACCGAAGTGAATGAAGACGAGCAGTAAAGATAAAAAACGATTTTTCGATTACAACGAAGCTCGTAATCACCGTATTAAAATTATTTTCCTCTCGAAGCTCTAAACCGTCCAAACTTTTTGGAAATTCATGCGGCGACTGTATTACCGTCCAAAATGCAGTGTCGGTAATTCACCGTAATCGCGTTATACCCGACCCTACTTTCGATACGTCGTAATTTTATGAAACTCTGAATATTGCACGCTAAACTCGGAACTAAAATATCCGCCGACATCGGTGAAACGATCATTACGCTCGGTTACTTCGGCGAAATGCGGTAATTAAATATAAAGCTCGACTTCGCGGCTCTTAAGTTACGACGGTCGGGATACCAATCGCCTTTTTTAGAGTAAGTTTTTCGTACGTAGATAGAAAGTATGAAAGCATCGATTTTTTTTCTTAAACGAATGCACCCAATCATTACCGCACAAATTGCACGTTGCATGCTCACCGATAAACGTAGCATCGAGCATCGATCACTGCTTGTATCTCATTATCAACGCAAAGCAAATCGGACGGTAATAGTCATTTTTCTGTTTGTTCGCTTTTAAACAGCAGGAGGAAATGATGAGCGAGGGTGACCACGAGAGTTGGGAGGACGACATGACGGTACCGGAAAGTAACGAGGCGCCGATGCCAATCGTAAGTATAGATGTCCGACTGCGATCGATTCAGGGCAAGAAGGAAGTAATGATGTGTGTATTTTTGTGACTTGCAGCTATCGTATATGCCGAAAGACGACTGCATCAATCCGTCAATGGATCAGGACAAGAAAGGTGAGTCTAAAAACGTTGGATAAAGCGATTATTTTTATACACGGTGAAAGAAATTCCTCGTAAAATTTGTTTATAACAAAGATATAAAAATTACAAATCGACGTGAAATAAATAATCAAAAATACATTTGTCATCATTTTTTAAAGCGTGGAATACTTATCAAGTTATTCTTTTAAAGAGATCTATGAAAAATTGATTGTTTGAAAAAGTGTCTTACGACATCCGTCTGTTTCTACTTAACACTAAACTTTTTTTCCACTTATAAAAATAAATTATCTAAAAAGGCCATCACAATTTATTTAAAGTGAGGCAAAGCTATCAAGTTTTTTTTTAAATACAGATCTGAGAAAACTCGACCCCACGAATGTAAGTGTCTTGCAATACCCGTCTTGTTCTACTTAAACACATTATTTCGAAAAATACAGAATCTACAACAAACTCATCCTTCACAAAAATCTCTTTTCAAACAAAAAAATCAATTTTTTTTTAAATACAGATCTGTGAAAACGACCCCACGAATGTAAGGGCCTTGCCATACCCGACTTGTTCTACTTACTCACATTATTTCGAAAAATACAGAATCTACAACAAACTCATCCTTCACAAACATTTCTTTTCAAACAAAAAAATCACAATTTACCTTCGCTGTTACGCATTTTTACGATGACAGCATAAATTAACCATCTTCGCGATGCCGCATGAACGGGGCATAGCGGTTCAAAGCACAAATCCTCCTCTTACGAACTATCGAATATTTCGCAAGCCAATAATTGCGTAAAATCTCGATTAAAACGTCAAGAGCACAAAAGCGCCCGGGGAGGCGCACTGGCCAAGGGAGGCTCAAGGGGGGGGGAGGGGAGGGATTATAGCAGATGATAAAAGAGGACGACGGCCGTATAATAATGTTTGATCGCATTTTGTTTTTTCCAGCGAGCACGCCGTCGAATTCGAACGCCCTGAACCCAGCGATACCGGAGCAATTCCGCGACGTGATCAAGATGAACGATTACCTGACGACGGGCAGGCGACAGGAGTTCTGGGAGGAGCCGTTCACGCGGCGCGTCATGGACGCCATTAAGAGCAAGGAGCTCGAGATGAAGACTGCCGCCGAGATCCTCGGAGTATCCTACGGCACGCTTTACGGCAGATATCGCGACAGCTATGGATGCCTTAAACACCCCTACAGGTCCGCCTATCTGATTCTCTCGATCTCTGCCTTTTCTTCTTCTCTTGCGCGGGCAGCGTGGTTTTCTTTTTCCTTTGTTTTCGTTTTCGAACGAAAGAGGCTGATTGAGATCGATCGCGATCTGATAGCCGGGGAGGCTAATTAGGCGGGCGCTGACTTATCGTTCGATTAACAGCGTCGCGAATTGTAATGGAGAGTACGTTAAATTAGTTAATTTGCGACGATAATGGTATTTGCTCGTAATTAATCTTTCGTTACTTCGATCGGCCAAAGTCTATGATGCGTTTTATCTTTGATTGTGGGAGAGCAAAGTTGCCGGGACAACGACGGGATGACTGATATTTTTCCGATCGCAGTTTGCTTTTTTAATCTGTTGTTTCACGAAGATAGTCAGAGTTTAGTCAATGCATAACATTTTAATCCGTCGGATTTCAAAATAGTTTCGTACGAAGGTATATTTTATTTTTATACGCGTAAATGTCGGATATTTTTAGAGATCTCAATGTTACGTGATACGGATGCTCATTTATTATTATTTCAAATTTTTTACACTCATGTCTTAGAAAATAAATCAATTTTACGTAGTGCGGAAGAGTCAAAAGCCTCTCGATTGTAGTAAAAAATGAGACACCATGAATTCTGATTTACGTATGATAATTTTGGAAAATGTGGACTTGCTTAAAAAGCATAGCCAAAGTTATGGTCTAACATTCAATAATTGAGTCAACAAGTACTTGTTGTTTTACATGGAAGTTGAAGAGAAAATGTATAATTTAAACTTAATTACATTAAAATATCAATTCTTTTTAAAGTTTTCGGTAATTCTGCAATCAAGATAGAGAGTAAATTAAAACTGATGAATGCATTTTATTTATTCAATGACATTAAACTGGCTAATGTGTAATGTATAAGTATTGTATTAAAAATTTTAGTGTATTGTTTATCTTTACTTTCCATTACCAATAATCTTCGCAGGATCGACATTTCTTAAACCAGAATTGTATTGAATTAAATTTAATTGTTCGTTTAAATTTTTTATATAATGTAACCGAATCATTTGCTAGTATACCTGTTAATTTCAAAATTATTGATGAGTATTTTAAAACATTTACTTTTTGGTTTTAGCTTAAAATTATAGCTTCATTAATTGTTATATAAAAAAACATCTTCCAGTCTCAAAAAAATTATTTTAAACTCCCACTTACACTGTAAAGCTCTTTTCAACCTTTTTATAATAAATGTTGCGCTCTTCGTACTTATTTTACATAATAAAAGGAATGACGCAAATAAATAATCAAACAATAAATATATAAAAAAAAGAGTAACAATAAAATGATTCCCAACAGAGTAAGAGATTTCTGGTCGGAGCCGGGACCAGCGGAGATCCTGGCGAAGCTCCGGCGGAAGGAGATAACGCTGTTCCGCGCCGCGGAGTTCCTGAACGTGACCGTGCACACGCTGGCCACGTACCTGTCGACGCTCCAGGGCCCCGATCGCATCTCCCTGGCGGGCGACCTCAGCGTCGCGGCGAGCGGCAGCGCCGTGATACCCATGGACTCGAGCAACAGCGAGCCCGACACCAGCGACAGCATGAACGACATACTGCAGAAGATAAACGCGAACGCGTCGGGCGGCGCGCCCTCCGCCGCGGCGCCCACGACCTCGGCGACGATAAAGCGCGAGGGCGGCGGCTACGTCGAGCTGCCGGCGGTCGGCCTAGTGCCGAAGGCGGCCACCTCCGTCCTCGAGAACAACCCGGACATCACGATCGTCAAGACCGAGGGCATGCAGCGCAAGCGCCTCGAGTACGCCAAGCTCACCGCCACCGAGAACAACAACGCCAAGCTCATGAGCGGCGGCGCCGTCAGCGAGATGTCCCAGCAGCTCTCTCACGCAGGTGGGCGACGCTCCTTTAAACGCCGGAGAAAGTAGAGGGGGCAATTCATTATTTTTTCTTTTAAGATCAAGGAAACTGTTTTTTTTTTTCTGGTCCCTCCAAGATGATTTGTATGAGCTTTTTATGGTTGTTTATGGTTAACTGTTTTTGTTTTGCAATGTGAAGAAACGACAATCTTCTGTGTTATGCTTAGGCTTTGTACATTATGAGTACATTTAAAATAATGTATGCGCAATAATATTTGATGAATGAATATTTGCTTGAAAGCAAAATAAAATATTCCTATTAGCAGGTACTTAGAAAATTGAAATTCGTTGCAAAAATACACATAAAGATTGCTGTAGAAAATAACTCAAAGTACCCAAACATTTTTTAAAATTTTATTTTATAAAATGTTTGAATTTAAATGCAAACATATTCTAAGAGTTTCAATGAAGATTATTGTCCAGTTTTTTTTTATTCTGAATGAACTATAAATATTTTCAGTGTGACTGTGTTTTAGGATAAAAATTTTTGAATATTGGTAGGATTCCCCTTAACACACAGCAGCACATCTATTATTAACTAACTTAAAAGTTAACAAATTTCACAATTAAAGCTGATTTTATTTAAAGCAGTCCAGCAAAGCCAGTCGCAGAGCGTGCCGCAGCAGCAGCCGTCGGCCCTGGTGACGGCGCAGACAACGGTGCAGCAGCAGCTCCAGCAGCACGCGCACCTGCACCAGCAGGCGGCGGGTCACCCGCAGAAGCTTGCCGACACGCTGTCGATCAACAATGACATCAGCAAGCCCTAACTGTTCAGGCCGTACATGGCGCCCGCGAACGTCGCCGGCAACGGCCTGGGGTTTGCCTGCCCCGCCGGCGCCGGCTACCCGAGCCACCACCGACAGCCGCAACCGCAGCAGCAGCAGCAACACCAGCATCAGCAGCAGCATCAACATCAGCAGCAGCAGCAACAGCAGCAGCAGCACGCCACCGGCGTAAGCAGCGAGCTCTGCCCCCGCACCTTCTACTCCAACGTCTTCGCCAGGTTCTTCGCCAACTGCCATCTCAAGTAGGGGCGAGTGGACGCGCGCGGCTTTCAGGAGAGTCGAGCTTCGACCGGCGGCCGCTGGAGCCGCGCCGCAGCCGCCCCCGCCGAGCCTGTCCCGGTGTTCGTCCCGCTGAGCGCACCCGTCGCTGTAACCTCCCCCCTCGAGTCGAGGTCGCGCACGAAGCACGGCCTCGGGTGGCTCTTCAATTACGTTACGAACGATTTTTTCTGTCGAACTTTTTTTTTTCTAGTTTATTATATTATTTTTTTTTCAAGTTTCACCATCAAATACGTATTTGGTACTGATTAGCTGCGTGTTTTTTTGTTCTCGAAGCGAAAGCAGGGCCGACCGCGCTCGGCTGCGTTTTCGCTTTAACTGGAATCATGCGAATAACGAAGTATTTTTAAAATGATTTTACCAATGTTCAATACGGTGCATCGAATGTGCATTTTTTTACACATTGTTATTTTTTAGACTGATAATTTATGTAATATTCCCAGTGTTATACGTGTTATAGACTTTTATTTTTATCCGTATACAATTACTATTAAGGAGCATTTATAGTTTAGTTTTTAAATGAATTCATTAAAGCTTAATCATCTTAAATACGGGCGATCAATTACTCGATTGCCGCTAAGTATTAACAAATGGATATTTATTATTCACTTTACATTTGATTTTTTTTTAACATATACAATGACTGAAGATCATACCTCGACGTACATTCTACAGTGTACAAATTAATCTTTAATGAGTTCAGCCGGAAAATAAAAATAATTGTGTGTTCCGTACACGTTCACTTGTAAACATTAACCGCCGGTAAAACTTGACTCTCCCCGAACCGGGCGAACGTATGAAAAAAAGTAACGAATTGTATCCAAGTGTGTAGCGGTCGCGAAACGCGACGCGACTTTGGCGTCGTTTATTCTAACTGACACGTCGGGACGAAAAGCTTTAAAAGAAAAAAAAATGAAAAAAAAATAGTAGGAAGGAAAAACTTAATATATATTGTAAAAGCGCTCTCGATCTGTCGTCAGGCTCGATTCGATTTGCGAGAAATCGTCAGGACCCTTGACTGCTGATCGACTGTTACAAGACTTTTTTGTACAAATTTTCCAAAGAATTGCATAGTTTACATTCCGGTTTAAAAGAAAAATCTTTCTTTTTATTTAAAATAAAAATGAGGGAAAGAAAATTAGTTAGTTATCACTTTTCCTGCCGCACGCGTCTGCTAGATTGGGTGTAGAGTGACAATACGACTCGATTCTAGACGAGCCTTAATAATTCCGGGATGGCTGATTGAACTCGGCACCTTACACCCAAAAGCCGTTGGCAGTGTCGTGTGTCGAATGTCGCGTGATTTAATTATCCATAGAAATATTTAAGAAAAAAAGAATGAAATATGTAACTTTACACAGACGCATTTACACACATATGAATATTGATTTCATGTTTGTACAATGTGAAAGTAACTGTTCAATAGATAATGCGTAGTATTTATTGTCGATTCACCAGAAACTTTGAAAAGGGGAAAACAAACGAAAATATTTTTTTAAATAAATGGTTCATTTGTAAAAAAAGTGTTAAAAGCAGACATTCAACCCATGACACGCGTAATCTGTTACGCTCAGGAGTAACGTGGCGGCGTTTACAAATGTTTCGGGTGCAAAGCGTGTCGATAATTAGAGATTTTCTCGCGTATTTGGTGTAAGATACTGAAGCGCAGCCTCGTCGGGTTTTCTGTCCAGGCGCTTCGTATGTACACAAAGAGTAAAAAAAAAGCGTTAATACGAAGTCCGTTGGGAAGCCTTAAGGGGAGAAAAAGCTCGAGGAAGCGAGAAAGGAAGAAGCGTGGAGGATAAAAGTAAAGAAAAGGTAGCGCCAGGTCATTTGAAAGCGATTAGATGCCTCGGGCGTTCCTTTGTCGTGGGCACGCGGTTTAGCTTTCGAACAGCGAGTACATATTTTCTCCTGAGTAGTCGCGCTCGAACAAAGTAATTAATGAAAAAAAAATAATAAGAAAACAAAGAACGTTTGAAAACTAAACTGCAAGTTGACGGTGCGTCGTAATTATTATACGAAAACAAAGGAAAGAATTAAAAATGATAAATGCAAATCGATGACTTATATTGCCTATAAGCGCGTTAGAAGGTACAATTCTATTTTTCTCTTTTATAAACAGCATAGGATTACTGCACGTAGATATTTTAGACAAAAAAACCGTTATTAGGAGTATACATGCGCGAGCTTTTATATAGGAACTTTAAGTGGCTTTTATTTAAATAAAATATAATTATAAAAGTTAGGTTAAGTAGACGAGCGATAAACGATGAATTATATGTCGAGTCGATGTCGAAGAGACGTTTTTATTTGAGACAGTGCGAAGAATAACGTCCATTGTAAATATTCGTGCAATAGCGAGACCTAAAATTAATCTTATTTGTCACAAAGTGTTTAAGCACTATTTTAAACAATTATTAAATGAAGTGAAAATGTAATGATGGATTTAAAAAAATGAAGTAAACGTTGCGGATGCCTGCTTTTACCTCGTGCAAGCGCGTTCGAAAAGAAAAGGTGAAAAAATAAAATTAAATACATTGTCGCGGTAATTGAGACAAAAAACAAGTAAATACGAGACAAAACGCTAAAAAATTTATGCGTGATATACATAATTTGGATTGTCGACAATGCCTTAAGAATCCGGATATACCAGTGCGCGATACGATTTAGTTTATTTTTGTTATATAATGTGTATAAAATGCGTAAAAAAAAATTTTAAAAATAATCGGAGCATCTGGAAGCCATCTCACTAATTAGGTTTATATACGATGAAACGAAGGGAGTAAAAGAAATAGAAAACCGAGACACACGCACGTACACAGTTGTTCAACAAAATGAATGGAAAACGCAAAGCAAAGAATGTTTTAGATGAAGAGGAAAAAAAAATAAATAATAAAATAATTAAGCAAACAAAACGAGGCCGCACTCTATAATCGTACTTTACGATACAATGACTGGAAATGAGTATTCCTGTTCGCTGAAGGTATAACTAATTAAGGACTAAGTATACAGTAGAGGTATTCCTATTGATATTTTTGATGATGCGAGGCTTAGTTGCATCAGAAACATTCATACAAAGGGTACTAGTAAAGTAATCAGAGGGATTAAAAAGAAAATAAATATACGATATAAGTGTGTACATGTCCCACTACGAAAGAGAATAAAAACAAAAGTTTGTATTGTGCATTTATTTCTTCGTTCGACAGGCAAAAAAAATCCCTTTTTCAGGAACTAGTTAAATTTAGCGAGTGAAGTATATACCACTAACCACAGGTTACATACACAATATTGACACAGGCATAGCGTTTTAGCGTTGTGATAAGGATGTACATACAAAGGGGAAAAAAATGTGTAGATACAAAATGAACTTTTCTTGTACATGTCCGATGTGCACTCAGTGCAGGCATCTCTTATTGAACGTTAAAAAAATCAATGTAACTGTATAGAAATCAAAAGGAGCACGAGATTGACCTCATAGTTGCGTTTTTCGTATTCAAGACTTCTTTTTTTACCTCTTTCTCTGCATGTTTTACGAGATTGATCAACTCGTTTTGTTTTAGTCGAAAAACTAAATATACTCGTAATTCCTTTTAAGTTCAACGATTTTTTTTTCCTCACGAATTATGCATCACCGATTACTTTTCCTACCATTAACTACGTCATGCGAGAAATCTTTCGATTACTTTACGAGCGCTCTCGATTATAATGATGTAACGATTATACTTTTTCTACGATTGTTCACCTTCTTGGCGCGCTATTCGTTTCCTTTGACGCTGGCAAATAAAATGGAAAATTGAATGAACAAAAAAACAATGTAATGTAGATCTGCTCATCATCACGAATGATTTAAACGATAAAGATAAAAAAATATTGCATTCGACAAAGAAAAAAAAACTCATTTTGTCTCATCGAAACCCCCTGTATTAAGTAAAATAGTTAATGAAAAAAAAAGATCCTTTCGTTCAAATAAAAATAAGACTAAGACATACCAAATGAGAAACGTAAGGACAAGTTTTCGTTAGGATAGTACTATCGCATATCAAGAGAGCAAGCAAAAAAAAAAACGTAAAAGTAAAAAATACATGCGCTGAAGCACTCTGTATTGCCTACGCACGTCCCGGGCGGGGGTGAGGAACGTGACCCCTGGGGCGCACAAGACCACTTTTACTCTAGCAAGGGTATACGACTAGAAGTATTAATATTTAATATTAATAATCAATATTATGCAGACAGTCCGCGATGATTGGCCATATGTGTTTTTTTTAAAACTTTTTTTTGTCAAGACATCCTCATGATCTTTATCATCTTCTTATTTCTTCATGTGTAAAGTTTTGTTTGCCATTCTCTTTTTTCTCTTATTTTTTTTTTGTAATTGTGTCACCCATGTCAGATTTTTTAACTTTTTATTACCCATGAATGATAGCTCAAAGCGATAGTCTTACTTTACTGTAGCCGTATAAGTCTGTTTTATATTGTATTTATTCTTCCTTTCATTTCGAACAATGAAGCTTTTCCTTTTCTTCGTCAAAGCTGAAAAAGATAAATGTGCCGACGTTCAAGACCAAATTTTCTCTTTTTTTATACTTTTTACTAAAAATAAATAGAAATTTTTTTCTAAAAGAAAAAATCCGACTACTTACGTGTTAAGTTACTTAGAAGCGTAGAGCCGTTTATTATATCGAATATTGTAAATTAACTCCCTTTAGTTATTTGTAAAAAAATCCGAATCGCGGATTTTTCATAGGAGAAAAGAAAAGGATAATTTAAATCGGAAGGCAAAAATAAAGTGTTTTTTCAATTGTCATCAATTCGCTTTAGATAAATATAGTATTTTTTGTAAAGATGTATTTTCAAAAATATAGACGTAAATAAAAGCTCAAGTTTTTGATTTTTTCATCTCTTTAAAAAAAAAAAAAAAATCGTCAACGGCAGAAGGCCGTCACTCAAGCCACTGTCAGGCTTCGGCTCGCCCGGCGACGAAAAGTTCAAAAATTGCGCGCATGGGTGACCAAAGAGTCGTGCACACATCCTCCCTCCCCGCACATCCCCTTCAATTTTTTTTTCGTTTCGTTTACTCCCCGATCATCCGAACTCGCGGCCAACCACACGTGAATAAAGAAATAAAAAAAAGGAGCCACTCGCGGGTACGTCTTTGTATCATAAATTAAATTTCGCACGCATCGGAGTATACTGTTCTAAAATAGTAAGGGAAGTTAAATAAAAAAAAAACGCAAGAAAAAAAAATATACGAAAGGATTAAAAAAAAAGCATAGGATACTAAACGAGATATAAAGTTAAGCGAGCGACGAGTGCGTGTTTGCGTATAATTATAGAATTAAATTTAACTGGAAATAAAAGAAAAATAAGTACGAAAAAATTAAACAATTGTATGAGAATGCAGAACAAGACTATATAGCCTATCGGCGAACGATAATAGCCACATTGAAACGCGGCTATGTCGCACCCATGAGACTAAAAAAAAATTCTATATCATAATTATGTGTCGTTTGATATAAGCAGTAATAGTAATGTATATCATCGTTTTATACACAACCTAAGATTATAAACTGCGTACACTATGTACATTCCTATATAGCATTACACACGCCCTCACTGTCATTTACACATTGCATTACACGCGCGTTTTACGCATGGACCTATTATACATATATATAAATATAAATATGGAATATACATACATAATATATATTTATAACAATTATATAGCTGACCTGAACGGACCACCATCTTTGAAAAAAAAAAGAAATTCATACATCCGTGCGCGCGACATCGGTGACGACCACGGTGACTTTAAGGGAAAAAAAGTACGCGCGCGCCTACGTGCAGTCGCTCCCGGGTAAAGTATATATATAGATATAACGAACATAGGAACGCCACCCCCACCGAAAAATTCATTGTCACCGTGACATCTTGTAAAAAGGAAACCACACGCATACACGTACGTCAGGTATTTTTTATTTTTCTACACCATCCGAGCTATGATTTTTCAGCGCGAGATAAACCCCCGATAGAACCCGCGAGCGATTGCAGGCCGTTGCATCCGCGAAGAGTCTCACTTTTATCCCCCTTCCCCATTTGCATCCTACGTCCAAACAGGAATATTATATCAGGTTGGGGTGCGCTTACGTGAATTCTTAAAAGTTTAGCAATCAGAAGGAATTTTAAAGCGAGCTACTTGTTTTTTTTTTACTGAAAATAACTGTTAATAAAATATTCTTCGATTGATAATTTTGTGTAGACGTAACGTAATATTTTAATTAGCTATGCATTAATGTAATGTACTGAGCAACTAATAATGTATAAAGCAGATGATTTTCGCATATGTCGGAAAAAAGAAAGTGCGAAATCATCACACTTTGCGTGCACTGCGTTCAACACGCCGTTTGCGAAATTTGACAGTAATAAAGAAAATTTAAGTAACAGTTCAATTCATAGAATTGCATATTATGCAGACGTAAATCAAAGAATGAAATAGCGCATAAAACTAAAGAATTAAATACCCGTGTGAAAAGCAAAACTTTTATGCACTCAGTTCGTAAAACATTAGTTTTTCGCATGCTCCTTTAAAAGTGCGAGAAGTCAGTGCTTTTCACACGGGTAAATCCGAAAAGTCGCGTTTAACTTGCAGTGTATTGAAAAAAATTATTTTAGCCCTTCACTCGTTCAATTCTTAGACTTTCAAGGCTCCACGTAAGCGCACCCTCAGTGTATAAAGTGGCAGTTTAAAAGAGCCGTGTGAATACTATGCGCAGCCCTTGTGTTCGTTGTACTTTTTGCGTTGTGAGGTGTTGTGAAAGTTTCACGGAGGTGGGCGCGAGACTCGATTGGCGCTTTACTTTATCTTTTTCTTTACCATGGGTTTTGGCGCGATGGGAACAGGTGGGTTTTATCGATCTGGAAGAGTGAAAATTATTCGATCGTCAGGTCTTACGGTTCAAAAACTATCTTTTCTTTTTACAATGGATTTTATCGACTGTACACCCGGAAGCAACTGCTACTGTTAAACGATGGAATCGGCCTCTTTTAACAGTTATTTGTGAGCAAAATGATCTTTTTCCGAGTAACACAAAAGGCTACTTGTCATTTAAAAAAAGGAGAAAGGCTGTTTTAAAAACTTGTAAGAAAAAAAAACGGAGTATTATTGTAACTTTTTCCTCCGCGCCTTCTGAAAATTGGTTTTAAAAGTGCATCACCGTAAGAAACAAAACAGACTTCATTCGAGTAATTTAGACTCTTCCAGAAACAAAGATAAAAGATTTCTTTAAATAAAGTGAGAATCAAAAATCGCCGATATGCGATTACTGCTGGAATCAAACGGGAACTATCGCCAAGCGAACTTTGCCACGGAAAGCCTGACCAACGAAGAAACCACCCCTCACTGTACAAACACAATTTTCCTCATACTTAAGATCGAAAGATTTAATCCCCCTTCGAGAGCCACAATAACGACGAAACGTCGCAAAGTATATACTTTCGCTTGGCGTTAGCGACGGTCTCGAAAACGCGGCGAGAGGACCGGTCGAGTCGCCCGCGCCCGCCCGCCAAACAGTCGCAGGATCAAACCGATGTTGTTCTCCACACGATCGTCACAAGCAGAGCTCGTGCCTGATTTCGGACTCGACGCGGAGCGCGCGAGGCTATAATTAATTACGTACTTTACTCAACGTCCACGTCCGACGGGCTCCTTTCGAAGTGAACCGGGGGGAGCGTATCGATGCTTCCGCGGTCCGGCATATATACGACGCAGCGCATTATTTACGCGAAGAGTTACAAAAAATGAGAGCAGGCAGAGAAATGACGGAGCGAGAGAGCGAGCGAACGAAAGAGCGCGAGAGAGAGAGAGAGAGTAGAGGAAGAAAACTTCTTTGAATTGTTAATTGTTATGTAAAATAGGAGATGCGTGATTTCACCGATGAGCGATAATCACAATACAGATACGACACAGATATAAATCATCCCAGTTCACTTGACTTTTATAGATATACTTCGAACCATCCCTGTTGAAAAATGACTTAAGAGATCTTATAAAACCTTATGGAATTCTCGAAAAAAGTAAGGTCTCGTAAAAAATTTGTAAGGTTTTATAAGGGAATCTTTTTTTTTCTCAGTCGTCCTCTTCATTTCCTCGCGCATTTTACTTCTCTTTTTATTAATCGACTTATACTACTTAGTCCAGCGCTTTGGAACTCGACAGGCGCGTTCGTAGATAACCCTTTTTTTATTTTGTTTGTTTGTATGTGTGTGATGTGCGCGTGGAGTTTCGAGGCGTCCTCTTAGCCAATGTTATCTAGGATTTGATTTCGCGATCTTATCGTCTCCACCTCCTGTTTGTCATAGACCCATACACACTCAAAGACACACACATGAACACTCATATACGCAAGACACTCCGCAATTAATGATTTAACGATCGTCCAAGGACTCGTCATTTTATGATTTGCCCGAAGTATGTTACTGATTATTAAATTCGTGGTAATTTTTTAGACATAGGAGAACAATATATTAGCGTACGAAGATTTAAAAAAATATACATAAAAGTAAATTATATATATTGATAAGTATTATTGCGATCGCAGTTAGAGATTGGATTAAAAAAATGAAGAAATACATAAAACAGTGCTAGATGAGCGATGAAATGGATTTTCATGAAATAGTAAATAATAAAAACAGACAAATGCGTCAGCAAGAAAAAAAAACAGTTTTTTTCCGACAGGGGATAAAAATGAAATCGATGAACATGAAAAAAAGCGCAATCGCTTATTACGCATTGTGAAGTAATTCCTCGCGATTGGGCTACACTTTGCTGTATAAGAACATTTAAAGTGAATTGAATGAACAAAAGGAAAAAAATAAATAAATAAGAAGATCAGTAAGTGTAAATGTTTGTAAACAAATTATGAAACATTATTTGTTCAGTGCCTACATATTTACACAGTAATAATAAAGATGAAGAATAGTGAACCCATTGCTAAATCTTATTTACCATCTGACCACATTTCCGCTTTGTTTTCATTATTCGACTGTATACTTGTACGAGAATGAATCCGAGTGATGCGAATGACAAAAAAAAGACTTTGAATAAAAAGAAAAATAATATATAATTTCTAAATTGTGTAATGTGAGGAAGATCTCTGTCGAAAATGCGTCGCCTGAGGATGAGAATATTAAAAACATTTTGTTTTACATAAAAAGAAAAGAAAGTAACGTTTTTTGACCTTTTTTTATCATTTCTGTACATTTGTCTTTTATGCGCTGATCCTAATATCCTCGAGTTCATGAGAAATTGAGACACCGACGGGATATGGGCGAGGCTCACGTTGAGCTCTTGACTATCCCCCGAATAAATTTTCATTGGTTTCAATAAAAGTACAAATAAAATGTATAATATTAATAAAATATTCTAGTTTTTATTTACTTGTAGTGACTGTTAATCACAATTAGTTTAGAATTCTCCAAATTTATTTCACTACAATTAAACTTTTTATAATAATTTATGAATTACAATTGTATAAATATACACATTACTTTTGCAAAAACTTCGATTCGAACTTCATCTTTCATAAGTTTGAAACCCTTTTTTAATTTTCATTTTTCTAATTCTTACATTGCATTTCATATCATATATAAAAAACTTTTACTTTATACAAATATTACATTTTATGTACATAGTATTTGTAAAAAGTTTAAAAAAGAACAGTGCTTATAAACTTACAAAAAAATTTGTACGAGTGTTTTAACATTAAAGATAAATTTACAATATACACATGATAACAGTTGCTTTGCTATCATCAGTAACAATTAAATTAGTAATAATTCTTTAATAAAAGAAGTATATCTTTTTGACTAGATATCACTATTATTTATGATTTTCTGGTATTAAATTAGCAGTTGTTAATACTTGACGAGCAGCATTATTTATGTGTCTGAAACGGTCGGGTCCTAAGTGTATTCCTCCATACCATCGGGAAACCACAACCATAACGTTTTTTGCATTCATTATCTTCAACAATAATTTTCAGTGTTAATAATTTTAATAAATGTAAAAACAATAATAAAATAATTACTACCTCTAGTAAATGCAGTAGTCTTCCACCAGCTTGATTTTCTCCATCATCATCGCAGTCGTGTAAAAAATTTTTACTATTTTCATTGAATATTCTGTAGGCATAAATATTGTGAGTGGCTTGTTGAATTTTTCGGTTTTCTTTTAGCTTCATCAAAACACATCTGAAGCAAATTAAAAATGGGTTATTTTTTATATTTTTATAATTTAAATTGTTATTCTTTTTATTTTCCTACCTCACTTCTTCAACAGATTTAACAGCTGCAGCATGACCTTGAAATGAACTCTTTCTATCTACAATTACTTCTCCATGAGTAATTCTTGGACAAATAAATGTATTTTTATTTTCATCCACTGATAGTTTTGGCTTTTCAATTACAACATCTTCCTCTTCTAACTTATTTTCTATCTGCTCTGGTGATTCATCAACCAACTCTGAAGAGAAGGATTGTAGTTCTTCTCGAATTTTTTCAATCCATTGAAAAACAACATTTTGACCAATATGGCTTCTGCAAAGTAAGTAAGTTTTATTAATTGTATATCAATTTAGTGAATAAAATAATTAACTATTACTAACAAGTACACATCCTCAAGAATATTACTTAGATGTATTTTTTTGTCGTGTTTTAAGTGTGGTGCAGAAATTTCAAATGTTGGAGGAGATTCCGATGGATATGTGGCAGGAAATTTAACATAGAGTTTTACATATACATTGCTGTCGGTATCACTTGAAATTTTGATACTGTAGGATCTATTTTCTTCATCTTCCGTTTGAAATTCATTATCATAAATTGCTGTAAGTGTTTCAACTTCTTCAATCTAAAAACAGTAGACATTTACATTATTTTGTCTTTAAACATTAATGTTACTTATTGTGTTACTTGCTTGCTTTGATAAATTATCCATTTGTTTTGATCTCTGCTGAAGCTACGTAACATTAATTTACCAAGTCTGCGGAATGTGATTGAAAGCTGTAATAGTGGGAAATAAGATAATGTAAATTAAAATTCGATACAGATCTTTACCTCCTTTTACTATTTGTCTCACATTATTTATCAACATTTCAACATTTATCCTAAATGTTTACTTGTACTTAACCTCCAAAGCTTACCAATAAGTAGATCTTGAATAAATACAATATTTTTATTCCTCTTTACTACGATTTACAAAAAGATAACTTTGGATTCACAAAAATAACTTTATTCTGTTTACTAAATTGAGAGAACCAGAGCGATCTCCTAGATTTTTTCATCGACTCACTTATCACATGGAAGCAATAAGCTGTTCTACACTGTATCTGCGAGTGCTTAGCGCCTCGCGATTGATCGTTCTATATAGTATTGTGTAAAGTACCTGAAGTACCTTCTGATTGGTTCTTCAATTTCGGCGGGTAACCTGTTGCATTTCAAATTGTGTTTACGGCTACTTGTTGCTGCTCATCAAAAACAAAATAGAAAAAGTAATTAAAAGTATTCAGCGAACAGAGTAGTGATAATCTGCATCGCGTAAACAAGGCAGTACCAAATTCTTGTCTATGGAAACAAACTATTTCTTATGAATGAAAATTTTTTGAGGAAATAAAAATAAACACCAATGTTCGCGTTTCGACAGAAGTTCATAAAAAGTCAACAATAACAACGTTAAGATCGCGACGTTGTGTCAATTCAACAGCTTCAAAGCTGAATGAATTCGTAAGTAAAAGCGTGCACGTGCCATTCAATTTTCAGAAAGATTTTGTTTTGATTTTACGAACAAGTATAAGGTAACTAGGTAATAATAATATTTAATTTGTACAGAAATCCGTGTATTGTTCTGTTCAAAATTAAATTCATTCAATTATTGTAAATAGCTACAACAGGACAATTAATAAAAGCAAATTTTTAGCAAATTAAGATACAATT
Organism: Eurytoma adleriae; assembly: GCA_900480045.1. Lineage (NCBI taxonomy): Eukaryota > Metazoa > Arthropoda > Insecta > Hymenoptera > Eurytomidae > Eurytoma > Eurytoma adleriae. The sequence goes on along the minus strand of UXGC01000609.1, from coordinate 60,073 downwards.
ATTGCTAATTTTTGTTTATGTTTTCGAAAATATTAATGTTTAAATACTGGAAATAATTGTCTTACGTAATGTGATTTCTTAACTTCTTAATTTTAGTCGATGAAATTCCTGTTAGGTCCTTAACGGCAAGGGAGCGTGGGGACAAGTCTGCTCAAATTTTTATTGCCTCCGGCCGTATACACGTGCCGATGATTTATGATAGTTTGCCATAGGGTTTACGCATAATGCCGTTCTTATACGCCCGGCACTCGTCGCTGGAGTAAATTTGACACTAGCCGTACCTCGATTTTTTCATGTCTTTTTAACAACATAGCGCTCGTAAAAGAAAAGCCTGTCATTCACGCTCAGTTAATATTATTGAGATTTTTATTTCCATAAATTAGGGTGGATTGAATGTACGTTTGTGTTAGTAATTAAATTAGGTGGCTAATTTATTCTGTATCTATTAATAGATTTTTAATTTTTATTAATAAATTGTTATAGTAATAGTAATACGCGAAAATAAATTTTCACTGAAAAGTAGTACATTACATTAAAATTTGCTATATAATATTACTAAACTACTTCTTTAAAAAATAATTCAATTATTTATTCATAAATAATTTTAAATGCAAATTTGAAACGCGCAATAACTTAGAGTAACTCGACGCAACTCGAAAATAGAGGCTTTTAAAAATTTCCTCGAGTGAGCAGTCCCATAAATTATGAAGGATATAGTAGGCTAGAAGAAAGTACGACTGTTCTCTTATTTTCCCCAAATAAAAAAACCTTTATGACTTTTAACGCCAGAGTCGGGATTTCCGAAAAATATTTCTCGCGCTGAAGCGAAAGGAAAATACGTCGTGACCTATGATGAACCTTAGACAAAAAAAAAAGGTCTCAGATGCGAGCAGTTTTGGGCCCGTTAAAAAGGGTCGAGTTAATCCTAAAAGTGTGCGTTCTTTAAGAAAAAAAAGGGGACGAAATACCGCTCGAGTACACAGGTCAAGACGAAAACACGTGTAGGAAAATACGCAAAAAGTCGTCAGAATAGAAAAAAAGGATCGCCAAAATGTATGCAATAAAAATTCCGTTCGTTTTGAAAGTTTCGGGATTTTCAGGCACGCGCATATAGTTTTACGGTTGCTTTAGATAGCTGACATCTGTTCTGCACGTACATATTTTCAAAACGCGCAAAAGACCCTTTTCTTTTTTGTTTACTAACTATTCTGACTCCCTGGACAGTGTACGTTTTACAAATTTTTGAATAACATGACTAACTTTAATAAATAATAAAACGTATAATTAAAAATTGTAAGACTTTTATCTTCTTAAATTGTCATTTTTATTTATTAATAATCATTATTATTAAGTGACATGTATTCTTTTTATGAAGAAAAGAAAGTTGATTATTAATGCAAAATGCAGATCAATAAAAGAAAAGCAACAAAAACAAAGCATCAAGCAAGTCAAAAATGTACTTACATGCACGCGCAGACCCAAACCGGAAAAGCATCTATACACGGCGTTCATCCCGTCGTCTCCGTCGACCAATTAGCTCGCGAATTTTCGGCCGCCCGGGCGCAGGACAAAGACAGCAAGCATGGCGGTCGGGTTGACCGCGGCGTAGCAAGGATGAGGAGGAGGCGCGCCGGAGGGCCGCCTCCGCTCCCCCATTGGTGCCGCGCCCCCTCCTCCCGCGAGCGCCGCGACCGCCGCCCGCGAGGACGCGCACAGTCCGCGCCGGTACTACTCCGCAGCGCGCCGTTCGGGCCAGCACACTCGCACAGTGAACTCGCTACCGTGCTTCTCTTCTCGACTACGACGTCTTCGACCCGCAGCGTGAATCCCTCGCAGGACCGACGTCTTCGACTCGCAGCGTGAATCCCTCGACGGACCGACGTCCCCCCCCAGTTCCGGACACAAGACACGCTCAAGACGAGCTAAAACGGCGGATCCAAGAGCCACGGTGGACTCGACGAGGAGGGTCAACGCAGCAGCCCGGGCGCACCACTCTTCGAGAGCTCCGCGAAGAAGTTCCGCGAGGAGAGCCACAGCCATGATGAGGGTAGTGAGCGAGTGCAGCTTCGTCGGCCTCGGCACCAGGCAGACGCAGCAGCAGAAGAGCAACGCGAACACCGTGCTGTTCCCGTGCAACCCCAGCCTCCAGGACGAGCTCAACCGGCTCTTCTTGAACTACTGCTTCGGACAGTGCGATGCTTGGTCGCAAGGTGAGTGCTTTTATTTTGTTATCGTTGATTTTGCGAGCCTTTTTTTTAAACAGCAGTTTTGATCGGTGCATTTTGTTAGCGAGCCCCGGTGGCTTCCGGTTGAGTTTTGCGCTGCGACACCGGTCTCGGCTCGTCGGGTTTTGCCAAGTTTTCTCGACGAGCGTCGGTGTGTTTTGACGAGCCGGTTGTTTCCGGTTGAATTTTGCGCCGTGCCTCCGGTCTTTGCAACGCCGCAAGGAGTTTTTTATTTACGTAGATTATTCCAGTCAAACGGAAATCGGGATTTATATTAATTATTTTATTTCTAATTCGCTGCGTTTAAGTTTATTTCTTACTAGATTCTGAAACTTTTTACGGTGTTTCGAAGTTGTGCTTTTAAATAATATGGTTTACTTTTTCAATTGTGTTATGACATTTTATGACGCTACTGATACTATATACACTGCGTCGCTATCTTTTTCTAAGGTGCTATCATTGGTAAATCGGCACTCGATAATTTAGTCCTTCGTTGTATGTAAACAGTATTTGTAAGCTTCACCTTCCATTTAAAAGCATTACTTCAATCATAGCTACCATAAATAGTTTCCGATTTATTTACATTTATTTTCACCTTATGTTATCAATAAAATCGCGTCGATACATACTTAGACACTAATTTATTTTGAAATCAAAATGGACCCCTCTTGTATAATCTGCGCACTTCTAAAAGGAATCAACAAAATTCCTCGAGCAGCTTCATACAAAATTTTCCATTTTAAATTGTAATTAAGTCTTCATAATATTATTAGCCCTTGATTACCTACGCAACTCTTAAATGAAATTACAAATTAAAAGAGAAAGGTAATGCGACGAACGCGCGTGCCGCTTATCGATATTTAGCAACTCCGATTGTATATAGTCGGGTCATCTTGTCGCTACGCCATAAGTACAGCCATGCCGCGGGATGCAGAATTCACGCGGCGACCTCGCGGGCGTAAACAAACCCGCCCTTTGAGTGTCGGCTGCCGCATCTTTGTTGCCGGCCGGCGAAAAGTCGACGTCGCCTTCAATTCGTCGAAAAGAAAAATCCCTCCCCCCTCCACCGTGACCTTTTCGTGGAATCGCCTCCTTTTCCCTGGCTCGTGCGAGCCGCACACCAACGCACGCGCAACGTAAAATTCTCTTTTGTTTAAGCCGCCCCGACGACGGGTAAAGTCGGTTGTTTATGTTTCTTTTTTTCGTTTATGCGCACTGCGGGGTTCGTCATCTGCAGCGGTAATTCGACCTGCGACTTATCAGTGTAACCTGTCGAGAAGGGAGTCGATAAAACTTTTCGAGTACTTTATACTCTTTGGAATAGTCGCGGGTCGCTTGAATTTTATTCAATGTTTGTGGTACTGGCTCGGGCATAGCTGATATTTTTATCGGTTTGTAAATAATTACTGCAGTTTCGTCAATTGAACAATTTACTATCAATTTTATATAACTTTATTTTTAATTATTTATAAATTAAAGTAACTTAAACAAAATAAATCTATGTCGATAATTCGAGTACTTAAGTCATTGAAGTTTTTGTTTGCCGCTTCATCATTTTTCATTCATAGTCTTCGAGAATTCAGCCGGTAAAGAATTTAATTTGACAATCAATGATTTAATGTGCGAATATGAGATGTTGAATGGAATTCTTTTACCGGAAACTGCCGTAGTAAACTCGCGTAGTAAAGAATTTTCACTGTGTAATCATTTCTTTCACATGCCACGACCGTTACAGTTGTGCGATAATACCGTGCAGAATTCGAGCGCGATATGACGCAAGAAAGAGCAAATGTCTTCATTTATTTTCAAAATAAATCGATGGTATGAAATCGAAAGGAAGGTAGTAGACTTTTAAAGTGTGCCGTAAAAAAATAATTTATCTAGGTAAAGATAATCTAATTGGTTAATAAAAAAATTAAAAAGTAGTACCGTTTTCACTGAATTTTTAACGTTATCAAGACCTACAATTTTTTCAAAACTAAAAAACATTCACATGTCAATAAAGTCATTTTTACGCTGAAGTGAAGAAGTCACCTTTATAAGCTTTTCGTAAAAAGGCACAAGGCAACAAAATGCTCAAAGTACACAAATCGGTTAAGTATTTATTTGGTATAGAGTAAAAAAATGCTTGTGCGCGAGCACAGGGCAGCGAACGAAATCAAACTAAACTGCATGAGCTGAAAAGTAGGCTTGGTGACACGAGAGTCGATGACGTAAGTTCTGTTTACACTTTAGAATAAAAATGTACAAGTATTGCAAGGACGAATTATTAACTCGACCGAATTCTTTTCTCAAATTTAAATAAATGCATAATTTTGCCTAAATTCACGCAAACCAAATATATATTTGCATACCGAATGTGTTAAAACTAAAACAAAACTGTTTTCCCACGTTAAGTCGACACTCCTTTACATTTCCGAGTTTCTTTCCCTGCCTTTTTCAAGTGTCGATGAAAAATCTCTGACGATCGCTTTGCTCTCGGCCGTCACTTTATTGCTTTCCGGCTCGCGCGTGTAATCGTGAGTTCAATGGATTCAAAACACTCGGCTGTACTTACATTTACGTGACAACGACGACTGTCAAACACTCAACGGTGCTGAGGGGAATTTTCAATAGTTCTATAACCCTTGATCCATTTTAATTGATTATTAGTACTTCAATTATTTTTAAATTCATAAATAAAATCTAAGAATATTACTTGCACTTAGTAGCTTTTGTATGCTTTCAAAATTAAAGTTTTTACTACAAGATTTTACGTTTGGAAAGTTGTTATTAACATATTTTTATTATTTTTCAGTGGATGATGTACGCGAGGAGTTCAAACACAATGGACGAGACTACGAATACTGCTCTGATACAGAAGAGCAAATTATCACACCTCGGTCTAGCAAGAAGAAGAATAAGAAACCACTACCAACAGAATGCGTATTTTGCAAGAATAATGGCGAGGATGTGAAAATATATAAAAAGCATGTGTTGAAGAGTCCCGAAGGAAGAGTCGAGTGTCCAATTCTGCGGTAAGATTATTTAGCTCATACATATACTATGTAGTTTGAAATTATAGTGATGAATTCATTTTATTATCATTGTAAACAAAATAATAATTTTAATAATTACTTTTTCTTCTAGAAAATATGTCTGCCCGATTTGCAATGCTACTGGTGACGATGCTCACACCATAAAGTACTGTCCGAGCAACAAGAAGCAACAAATGCAACCACTTGCTTCAATGAACACTCTGAAGGCGCTCAGAAATTCAACTGGTCGCCGCCGCTCAAAGTAAGTCAGATGACTTTCTTTTAACGACGCATTCGTGATTTGTCATGAAAGAAGATATTCTCGCCTGATGGCTCCAGAAGAATTTTCAGCAGTCACCCTCAAGAGAGAAGGTTCATTGAAGAGGGGGAGCATTAACAAGTAACGTTTTTGCCATTGTTGCTGGAAGTTTTCATTGCGTAACAATCATCGATGTGCTGAAGAGATGAAAGTCATTGTTCAAAAATATAAAATGACAAAAATTTCTGTATTTGCAAGAGGAAGCAAATAAGACACTTTTGTGTATGGATTTTTTTAGTTCTATATTTTTATATTTGTAACAATGACTTTGAATCTTTTCACAGTGATCTTTAATAAATCTGTATATAGTTGCGATTTTTTTTATACCAATACTGAAGTCACAGCAGTGTCTTAATCAATGTGAAGAAGTGAAGTTTAGATTTTCGTAAAATATCGAGGTAAATAAGATTTTGATACCCTAGTTTGTAAATGACTGGTATCACATTTTTAGATCAAGAAGGAGCTCCAACAATTTTACAAGAGTATGCGGTTTTCTTTTTTTGTTTTTTTTTTCAAGTTAGGTATTAGCGTTCTTTCAATTTTGCGGAAATAAAGGAGAAAGTTATGAATGCTTCTGTGCATTTCCAAATTATGATGATAATCATAAAAGATTTGAATATTGTACGGAGACGGCTTCATAGACTTGAACAATCAAGTTAGTTCAATAATGACTTAACTTTCTGTGAACAGCTGCATGCTGCACTTATTATGAACCATTACGAAAGTAACAGATTCTAGATTGTAAGTATCTTGAACTTTAATCACGTTAAACTTATATATTATATATATGAATGACCAAATTCATGCAACAAATCGTACAAATTATCAGATTATATCACACAGTAGCTTAATTAATCACGCAAGCTAATTTACAATTTCTTTAAAGTTTAATCTCTCTTCCATAGTTTAGATGTGCTTTTCAACAATTCTAACGAAAGATTATATTGCGGCCTAATCTGATACAGCAAATTCTATTATTGGAAAATTTATATTTTTCAATGTTACTCAATTTTTATTGAAAAGCAGGCTTTGACAATGTTTAAGTAATGATTCATCAAAGAATATCAGTCGTAGAGGAGATATTTGTAATTGTTGGAAGTTTATTTTTGTATGTATTGAGATATAGATATTCTTTGAGAGTCATTACTAAAACTTGCTTTTTCTGTTGAAGCTTAGCTTTTCTTTGCAGTATTGTTATTTCTTCATAAAAAAAAATATGAAAACCAGATGAGAAAATGAAGAGAAAAATGTTTGCTTTCTGAAAGAAAACATTTTACAAATAGGTACTTTGATTTAAAAGGTGTGTCAGCCTTATAAAATAATCAGAAAAAATAATTTTGCGTTTTTAAACTTTTCATAGTCATTCCAAGCATTCAAACAATTTCTTAAAAGCTATCGAATGAAATTGTTTTTTGCGTGCTTAGAATATTACAAAACTTTATTTAAAGTTAAGAGTGTAATTAATTTTATATGGTGTTATAGTTTATCTTAATCACAGTTTAAAAAACTTAAGAAGACTACATTTAACGATCTAAAAATATCATAATTTAAGGAGTTTCTTTCTTTTTAAGTTTAGGTCAACGATTTTGCAATTTGCAAATATTGTTTAGTATAAGATCTTATTAACAGTACTCGCTATAATGAGCGTCACTTCAATTTTAATGAATTTAACACCGGCCGAAATTGCACATAGTAATTGCACATAATTTTATTGAATATAATAAAAATTGAACATAATTTTAATACACTGTCTAAATGATTTCACAGGTAACATAAAATTGTCATATATTTGAATTTGTGTATTTTTTTGAATTACAAATGCACTTCAGCGCGTCAGCGTTATTAAATTAATTTGAAGTGCGAACAAAACATTAGATAATGAATTTGTCGTCACTAAAAATATGTACACCATTTTTTAACTTCATCAATTTCAATTTGCGAATTACGATTCAGAATAACTTAATGTGTACTAAATCAATTTCACAAAACTTAATTTTCTGTCATTGCCTTTGTGTTTCGTTTGAGAAAATTCTGATGAACTTCGTTTTTTCTATAGTAATGAATATGTATATAAATGAATTTACAGGCATATTTACTTGTTTCATTAGAACGCTCATGTTTAGGATCTACAAAGAAATGATTTTGAGATTGTATAAAAAGTATGTTAAGTTAGTTTTTAGGGATATTTTACGATCAAGCGATTTATGTAAGCTGAATAGTACGTTATTGTAAATCATAATTCCAACATTTTTCCAACAATATTTTAGCAAAATTTTGGCCAACAAAAACATAAATTCAATAGTTTTACATAAAATCGTAAGAAAATTTATTTAAAGAAACGACACAATTATTATAGTTTTTTTGTGAATCACAAAATAATAGCACTAGCAATGACTGATAAAGACTACTATTAGGCAGTAAATTTCTAATTTGATATTTTTCATTGTCACTTTAAATAAATGAATCTTGCGGCTATAAATTATGCGTCTTTTAATAAAACTTGTAGTAACATAAATCGGCATTTTAAAGAAGCTTTTACATAATAATTGACTGTCAGCTTATGTAATATTGTAATGTAATTTCTGTATTTTCTAATTTGCTCTAGATTTAAGTCCAGAAATGAATATTAATGTATCGGCGGTTAGTACTTATATACAGTTTTTATAATTATGAAATTTTTTAACACTCTAAGTACGCTACGTTTGAAAAGTTGTACCTTGGTGCAAGTGCATTTTTTGCTACTGATAAATTAGATAGTTTACACATTGTTTAAATTTCGACTTTTTAGCTAACTACCCTAAAAATCGTTAATTTTCGCAATTGATGTAAATTACCGCATTTGTAAGTAGCAAATAGTGCGCACGGTAATTTAAGGTGCAAATTACTTATTAGCGTAAACGACGGTAAAACCATCGATATTTTTATTTGGTTGCATATAAATTCGTTTTTGTAGAGAATAATTTTCTCATTCTCACTCGTCGGAATTTTCTTTCAATCTTTGGGTCTGAATAGGAAAATTCCATAGTATATATTTTATATTAGAATCTAGTATTAGTAATATAATTTTTGAATTTCCTTTTTTTACACATTTTTTGAAGTGAGTTTTTTTGCTATTGCCATGATTTGGAAACGAAAATTATTCTCGTACTTCTGATTCTGTCTTGCAGTTTTACCGCGGATATTTGAAGTAATGCGATTTTTTTCTTTCCTGAACTTGTGCGTTTTTTTGATATCAATGTAAGAATTATATATTTAATTGTATGTTTTTATTCGTGTAATTGGATAAATTTGATATTTAATATAAGATGAAATGACAAATTATGTTTCTGTCTTATTCTTTTCTAATTTTTATTGCACATTTATTTTGCATTTTATTTATAATCCTCAATGTAATATTATGTTTAGCTTTATTTTTTGTTTTAGGTAAGTAATTGTGAGAGGAATTTAATAAATGCCATTAAATTAATATTTACATTAATTTAACGGTTTTAATTAAAATACCTTCTTATAGTTACTGAATAATTGAAACCTAAGAACCAAATTTTTTCATTTGTTCAAAAGAATAATATCCTCTTTCCTTATTCAACAGGTAGTCAAATCTTCAAAAATCTTTTACCATTACACCTAAATCCAGCGCATAAGTCAATTCCCCAAGTAACTCAATAACCACCTATAAATAAACTTTGTAAATTCAAATTCAAACTTAAATCAACGCCCGAAACAGGCAACACTCCGTGAAACATCCAGTAGCGATAAATCCCCAGCCGCCGCGACTACCTCAACCGGTCGTTACCTCTATCAAAGTTGGCTCTCTCGCGGCCCACTATAACCGTCCCGCGCCGCTACTTATATCTACTCGATTACACGTAGGACCCGGACTGGCGAGCGGGGCGCCTCTGCGGGCGCATCCGGTCGGCGCGAGCTGCGTGGCCGCCCGTGTGCGTGCAGTAGTCAAAGCCTCGCGGCGGCCAGCGTTGGGTGTGCAGACAACACCGCCGCGCGCGCGTCCACGTCGCGTCCGCGCAGGAGAGACACACACTCGTCGCTGCGGACTCATCGCGAAAACTCGCCTCGCACGCGCACACGCAGCCCTATGCGGAGGCGTGCGTAGACCATCGTCCCGCGCTCCTCGCGCGCCCGTGTGTCTCTGTGTGTGTGCGCGCGCGACCGATCGGCGATAACGCCTGCTGCCGCGGCGCGCGGTCGATCCTCTCCTAACACACACGCTCCGGCGGAGACTCCGGCCGCCGCCCCCCCCTCCGCCCCCCGGGGGAGAGAAGCCGAGCGGAAAGAGAGTCGACGACGCGCGCACCGGGAAGGAGCGACGGGGCCAAGAATAGCACGCGCGCACGCGAATCTGGCCGCGCGCACACGCATCGCAGCCCAGGCGGATCTGTCTCTCTCTCGTGCGGACGAGCCGTGAGCGAGCGGGAGTGAGAGGGGGAGAGCGACGGGGGCCGCCCCGCACAGCCAGAAGAGAGCCCCGCGGGCCAGAGAGGAATCGGCGGTGCGCGCGACGACGACGACGGTGTTGCGACCGCTCCCCGTACGGCCAGCCCTCGCAGTTTGGCGTGGAAGCGCGGCCCCGCGAGCACCGCGAGCCACGGGCCCAAGTCGGCATATATGGGGCCAGGCGGCAGAGGCGCCGGACCAGCCTCGGCCCTGCACGCAGGAAGCGCCAGCAGCAGCGACCAGAGCAGCAGCAGCCGTGCCCAGCCCGCCGGGGCTGCCAGAGCCCCGCCAGCTTGCGCCTGCCAGCGCTCGAGGTTTGTGCCGAGTCCGGGGGACGCGAGTGTTACGCCCGGGTAGTGTGCGCCTCTTCTTGCTCGTGCTCCAATTTTCGACGGAGCGGAGTTCTTCTGCTCCTCGCGGGAGAGCCCCCTGATGGGCTCCTCCGGGGAAGTGTTGCGTGACCTGTGAGACTTCAATTCGGTTGTTTCATTGGAATTGAGTCTGTGATAACAGTTTGTTTGTCCTCGAGTAGGTTGGGAGGGTGGCAAAAGATCTCACCGATGGATCTTGAATGGTTCGTAAGATTTGTCTTGGGTGTATCGAGAACACTTTTTGGTGACCGCTTACATTTGTGGTCTTATATGGGTGTTGCGGTAGGCACAGTGGAGAGAGGAGTTCTAAGTTGCTGTGCAGTGATTTAATCGTGATAAATTAATTGTACCGAAGGACAGGGAGTGCATTATGGTGTTTTAGTTAGATCAGGGATAATTTTAAATTTTCTTGTAACAGGATACGTTAATCTTTATAGGTTAACAATCCTTACCACTTGAAAGACCATGGTTTTATGTTTGCTCGGTTTATATCTATTTTCTGAATTACGGGAGTTTATGAATACACAGATATACTTGTTGCATTTTTGTCGGGATTATTTTCACGGTTAACATTGATTTTGAAAATCATCCAAGGTTTTAAATGTAGCTTCCGTCTCAAACAATAGCTATTAAATTCAGAACGTAAAGACCTATAAAAAAACCTATGATTTTTACAAATTGGCTGGCTGCCAAAGTCGGTTAATTCTTAGCATACTCCTTTGCAGCTAGACATTGGAGGCTTCACGTCCAGTCAGAAATTGTGCTAGGTTTTGTTGAATAACAGCATGAACGTATACATGACTCATCTTTTGCAACTTTTGTCTGTAATAATTCGCAAATGAACACTTGTAATTTTTAGTACACTCTACTGGAAGAGTACATTTGTGCATGTTATTACAAGTAGAATATTCTCAATATCTTGTTTTTTAAAAACGAATACATCACTATTCATATTTTAGTCTAATTTATATTAAAATTCCTTGATATTAATAGTATAATGGAATTTAAAATCATAAAAATAAAGTCATTTTAGCAATAAAATCTAAAATAAAAATTTAAAAATAAATGCCTTTTCCAAAGTAAATTTATTTAATATTTATAGATATTATTTGTCAATTTTTAATATGATAAGTAATAATTTGATGATAGAACATACGTTGTAGTTCAAAATTAATTAATTTCTAATTAGTCACTGATTAACACAAAATGCAATTTCCTTATAAAGTAAAATGATAAGGATTTTCTTTATTATTGAAACAACCATTAGGATATGTTGAAATTACATTCCTCGTAAAATTATGATATCATCTAAAATAATTTTATTCGATCATTTTCACATGTCATTATACAATGATTGCTAAGGATAATTATGAAACTATAGATTACAATACAAATTCCTCTAATTATTCTATCTGTTCATTTGTTATAAAACTTGCACAGCAAAAAGAGGTTCACCCAGAAAAAAGTTAATAATTTTTTTGATTAATCATTAATATAAATATTTAGGCTTAGGTGGTGGTGAAGCAAGAGAGGAGAATTGTTGGAGCCTTGTTTGCCAAGTTACCGTCTTTAGGCTGCAACACCTCAGCAGCCTGTTTATCGATTGTTATTGAGAGAAACAAGAAGAACAATGTCGCTGGAAAACAGATCTAGCTCGGCTCTGTTTAAAAGGGCTGAACAGCTCAAGAGATGGGAGCAGTCGGATACCAACAAGGAGCCACCTCATCCCAAACAGGTGGTCAGAAAGATCAAATTTTCGGCTGACTGTGTATTTCTTGCTGCATGTGCAGCTGGAGACAAGGAGGAAGTTATTAGGTTACTAGAAAAGGGAGCTGACATCAATACTGGAAATGTTGATGGACTTACAGCTTTGCATCAGGTAAGCTCAGTGAAATTTGTTATTTTGCTTATTCTTGTGTGCAAGTTATAAATGTATAAACTGTTACAATTTACTAGGTACTTAAATGTGTAGATATTATGGCTTCTAATTTTAAAACTCTTTAAAGGCTTATTTTTAAATGAGAAGTTTTTTTGAACACATTAAGATTTATTTTCAAATTGACCTAGTTACATCTAATTAGTTTTTAAATTTAAAAAAGTCACGCGGTAAACACAATGCAGTTCTGAATTACTATTAATAATACTTCTAAAATGTTATTGCAAGATGAATTTTAGTAAAAAAACAAATGCGCATTTTTTTAAATCTTCTAATCTCATACATACCTGATGCTTTTAAAAATTCTTTGTTTACATGTGAAAACAAATACGGGTCTTTTCATCAACAACTTCAAGTGCTACTTCAATTCCCACTCTCATTCGCATATGCAATTAGGAAGTTTTACCTTCTAAAATCATTGAGAATGTGAAAAATTCTTCAGCGCCTACGTAAACTAGCAAAGATTCACTTCAGTTTCTTTTTATCTTCAGTGCAAATAAACTCAGTGACTGGAGACCTATAAAAATCTTCCTTCAACGCTTGTCAAGCAACAAAGCGAAGCTTAATGGTGCACACAGTTTCCGCTGCTTCCATGCAGCTCTGCCAAAAATAATTACATTGAATAATGAAATTTTAAGGAAGAGGGGTATTTATGCTAGCGACTCCACATCGTTCAAACAATAACGACGTTTATTTATCAAATAGTGACTTAACTCTTCGCTCTGTTATGAGTTTCATTTCCTCCTCTCGTCAACATCATCATCCACGTGCACTTTCATGATTCACTGCATTGTTCGTTTGAGCCTTTCCGCGGCAATCTACGTGTTCTAATCTGATTATAATGAATGGAGTCTAATTTATTCTTATGTCATATTGCTCTAAAATCTCGTACTTTTTATGCTGCAAGCATAAACCTTTCAGAAATCTATTTTCATTCTCGTATTATGTCACCGTAAATTTTTTTAATTTTTATTTAATTCAATATAATAAAATTCAGTGTAAAGAAACTTAATACAAAACAAAACTAAATTTACTTAAACTTAAGTTAATTTTACTCATTTTAAAATTCATCAAACAAAGTGCGTTATTGTCAACAAAGGAATTGGAATGACATTTTTAATTAAAACTAAAATTGATTTTAAATACTATCCTTTGTGTACCTCAATAAATAACACAACATATACCATGCAATCCGTACATAAGCACTAAAAAAAAAGGTGACAAAAATAACTATCCATCAAGTTCATTGAAGAAAGAAAACATCGCACTTTCCCCGCCAATCAGCCGAGCAAATCCGTTAAACCGATCCCCGATTCCGCGCGCGTCGCCGGGGTCCCCCGACATTCCCCCTGCGGGGCATTCCGCCGCGTCGGTTCGACTCGCGACGAATGCGCGCCGTCGCCCCGGCACTTTTTTTTCCCACCCGCGCGGACGCACAGGGCAGGGGACGGTCAAGGCGCCCCGGCAGCTGCCAATTGGCAGCCGCGCCGGCGATTTTCCCGGACGCCGCGGGAAAAAGTGCCCCCCTTGCCTCGGCTTACGTAACAGTGCCCTCCCCCCTCCGGGTGCGTTCACGCTCGTTTGTTGACTTTGACGGGGGAAGATCAAAGCGCGGACCGCCCGGGTGAAATTTCGCTCTCGCGCTCCGGTGCGCGGGTTCGACGAGCTCAGGTGGCGATCCTCGCACCCGCGGGGATTTTTTTTTCTTTTTGGACCGGTGGGTTAACGGTTGGGTGGTTCTGCAAATTTTGTAGTATTCATCGATTCATTGCGGAGATGGTTGTATAATTTAGGCAATGTTTAGGTGGAGAGACGATAACATGCTTACGTATTTACGTCGGTTCCATAAATATTTATGAAATATTTTGGCAAATATTTTATTTGAAGAGGTACCGGCTGTAAAGTCAGTTTCAAAAATTAATTTTCGCATCTAAATTGCGGTTTTTATTTTTAATGGCATTGATTTTCCAATTTTTTTATTTAGAGAATCGATGTAAAACTTAAGTAGTAAAAAATGTTCACTTTCATTTAAAAAATCAAAATAGGAATAGAAACATTTTTTAACTTACTCAACGTACGCAGTTTAAATTATTTATTATTTTTAACTCATGTTTGTTCCTTGCCATTCTTTAAACAGTAATTTCATTAAAATCGAAAATAGCAAAAATTTGAAACGAATTGTACAGCCAGTTGAGCCTTAAAGAGTACACTAAAAGGTATTATTTTAAGAAAACTTTTAAAAAAATTGTAAGACACGTGATTATTCTAGTTTATTTTTCTAAATATTCTTAAAACGCTATTTCTGAAACTCGAATGCATTACCGTTGACGTAACATTCACGCTCTCAATTAAAATAGTAGCAAAAAGTTTCGTATACTTTGACCTGCTTAGATATTTACAAAAACTAATTGTTACACTATTACTTAAACAATACGCTGATAAATTATATTCGTTGCAGTGTTCTTCCACCGTTTAATAATAAATCGCTTTAAAAATTTTAAATACCCTTAGTAAAATTTTAATCTCAGATTTACAAAAAACATTATTTACTAAATATTGAAAACAATTAAAAGTACAAAATTTACAATTATTTTCCTAAGCTTAAAATACCTTATTTGAAAAGCAAATAAATTTCAACCAACAAAACTCGTCCCGTCGACAGCCGAGTGTGCCATCCCGCGGACTGTCCAATCAAACCGACATAATCGAATCCACGACTCCGGGGATATAAGGGCACACACCGCCGTTCGGTGTACCTCTTCGGAGAAAGAAAAGCGGGGCGTGGAAAAATCGAGTCCGCTGGAGAGGGACGGGGAACTCGCTCGGTCTCTCTCTCTCGGCCGTTTGTGAATTCGCGAAAATAGACGTTGAAAATACATCAGGCATCGGCTCGCTATTTATAGCCCTCTATTACAAGTCGCAGACCACTGTGCGTTGGTTGCGCGCGCGCTTGCTCCTTGGCTCTCTCTCTCTCTCTTTCTCTACTCCGCTCGTCTCTCTTTTTCCACCTTTTTACTCTGCCTTTTCGTTTAGCTCGCCCTCCTCTCTCTCTTCCTTCTTTTTCGAGCGGGTTATCTTCGCTGGACAGGGCGCGCACACTCGCGATCGCAGCTGCGCGCGGAAAAAAGGTCTTACAATAGCGCTTTGTAATTTTCCCGAGGAGTGGGTATCATTATGCACAGGGAGAAATGTTTCTCTAAAAATTAGTATAATTTTAAGTAAAGTGAGGATAAGCTGAGAAAATTGCAAAAGTTACTTTAGTTTGGAGCAAAGGTTTCTGTAAATGCTGTAAAATTATAATACGAAGTTTATTCATTTATTTATTTAATATTATCGGAGTTATAATTTTTTGATAATATTAAGAAATGTTTAATTCTTAATGAAACATTTAAAAATTTAGCGGAAAACTAAGCTATATTTTCATTGTTTATTTCTACACATTTCGATCTGCAATTTTTCCATGGGAGAATGTTAAGTGCAATCTTCATCGGGGTTTTTCCCCGTGTACTTCTTGCTCTTATTTTAGGCGGGATCTGGTGTGTTTTGAATTTCAGCTTGACGGATTGATGATGATTTTGAAACGTTGGATTTTTGTAGCTTGAACGTCACTGCGTTTATTTCTATGAAACGAGTGCTAAATTTATTTTGTTGCTTGATGTGCGACACGACTGCGAAAAATTCCATATTTAATTTATTCGATTTTTCCCCGCTCGCGAATGACGAAACGTCAAATTCCCGAATTCGCGGCTTACGATTAATCACCAATGAGAGAGGCGCGTGGTCCACTTTTATTACCCATTAGTATAAATGGAAATTTTTCTCGAACGGAGAATTTGATCGGTGGGAAATATATTTTTTCACTGTCAGCAGCTAATATTTTCGAGCAAATAGAAGCGCGTCAAAAACGTGTATTATTAAATTCGCGTGTTCCTCGGTTAACAAAGCTATTTACATACGTGTTTGTTGTGAATATTGTGATTGCGTCAACGTAGATTTATTTTAGCTGTCATTTCCCTTCAAAACGTCGTGACAATAAACCTACATTTTAAAATACTTTTTACGCGTCTTCAAAAAAATATTCCAAATATTTAAAGTTTTCCTATCGTCACTCGACGAGAAGAACTCCATAAGAAACTATTTGTTCATCGCCACATGTCGATTACATCAATAGAGAAGTTACGCTGGATTAGTTACTTTAATCTTCTTTTTTCTCGCTACGTACGATTTTAAATTAGACCAGCTTTTATGTGCCTCGGCTACGATGATTAGAGGGATTTCGTGATTATTTTCAAGAGCACGTGGAGTTCGTTGTATTTTAAAAATAGTACATCTAAAAATCGTCTGAATCATTCAAAAGTTATGGCCACCTACGTATAAAAATAATTTTACGTGAAAAACTATTTCGAGGTGTATCTGTAATTCGTTCATTCAAGGAGCGCGTTGTCGAGCGTGTAATCGCTATTTCTTGATACAAAGAAACATTCGGTACGCGCGTAAACTCAATGTCAGTTGTAATTCTTATCCACGAGCATACGAATAACTAAAAGAAAATCGTAAACGAATATTTATAAATTCTCTTTACGCGGAAAATAAAATTGCATTCAAACTTATATAGTATCGTTTTTTAAATCGAGGATAAACTCAAAAAATTAAAATTTACTTGTTTTTTATTTTTCGAATTCGTCCTAGTATTTTTGAATGCAATATTTTTCTTCGTGTATATAGTTGTAAATTTGTAAATACTTATTATTGCTATCTAACGAAATCCTAAAAACGAAAAATTCTTTGAAAACAGTTAATCTGTAGAAAGGAAGTTCTTGCATGTGTGCCGATGATTATTTACTGCACGTTCAAAGTGTGACTAATAGTGATAACCGCAAAAGTCCCTTGAAAAAAAAAACTGAAATTCATTTACATTCAAAGTAACAGTTTTTAATGAGATCACTGATAATTCATAATTAAATACTGTTTTTATCAAAACGTTTTCTTGTCGATGACTAAGGCTCCTATATTTGATTATCTCCTTAAAGATGATTGTTCTTATCATCAATTGTACAATGGAAGTTAAATTTCAATGAGTACCCTTTAAAAAAATGTAAATCAACGTAGATTAGCTATTTAATATCTAGCAATACACATTACACCTCGTAAAATCTGCGATTGTCGTCGATAAAATTTTCATTGATACTTTGCTGCAGAATATATGAAACGAATGTTTATACTTTGTGATGATGACAGTCGTAGTTTCCTCGAATTAAAACATTTTCAACTATTCTCCAGTGCATGAAGCAATAAATGCATAATACGTAATTGTAAGAAAAAAAATATTCTGCAAATGTGAAATAAAAAACGTTTTTTATTTCTTTTAATCAAGATTACTAGACTATATTCATGTAATAAAATTTGCTAGTTTCTCTACTTTACTGATATTTGTAAATATATTAATTTTTGATGCAACATTTTTTTTAAAAACTAAATTCTCCATTAATCTCAACTTAAAAAAATATTATTCATTACTCATACGAATTTACGCATTTCCCTAAGAAATGCGAAAAGCAAGCAAAGCAACGCCGACAATCCACGAGTACACATTGCAACTCTTCGAGAAAACTTATCGTCGCTGTATCAGCGCTGTCATTAACCGTAGCGTTCGCTGAAAAAAAAAATCTCGCGCCGATAAAGGAGCTTATCGCGAGGAAAGAAACCGTTCAGCGATCTAACGTCTCCCCTTTTTCCGTTGCAGGCGTGCATCGACGATGACCTGGACATGGTGGAGTTCCTGGTGGAGCAGGGCGCCGACATAAACCGGGGCGACAACGAGGGCTGGACGCCGCTGCACGCTACCGCCTCCTGCGGCTTCATCTCCATCGCCAAGTGAGTCCGTGCGCCCCGCTGACTCATCCTTATCGAGCGCGCGCATTTTTTTCGCTTTTTTTTTGACGCTGTTATGTGCGCGTCGCCGAGAGTTACGCTTTTCCGCCTGCCTCGCCTCGTCGGACACCGGACGGTGGGGTACGCAGCGGACGAGCAGATATGAGGCAGATTTCAATTTGAGTGACGGATAGGTGAAGTTGAGCTCGAAGCTAGAAGATTTGGGACACTTCGTTCTGTGGATTTGGTTTAGATTTGAATTTTATGTGATTCTTTTTTTGTATAGACAGCATTTTTATTGAAAATTCAGCAAAGTGTACTGAACAACATTTACGAATGACGATAAATTTTATCGAATTGAAGTAGGAGAATTATTTTATTGAAGTAAGGTACTTTAAATCAAATTAATTTATCTTCCGTATCAAAAAGTAAATCTCCAATAACTTCTTTGAAGTCAGAATTTTTTTTCAGTGGCTTGTTTTTTTTGTAAAATTTTCCACCATCATTTTAATGTTGTTATGATATTCATAAATAAAATACTTTTTTTCTCCTATCTAAAAGAAAAAGAAAAATTGATATTTTCAAATGAAATTAAAAATTCTATTTTAATATTCTTATCTTATTCAGATTAGCTAGGCTAAATTAATTTAATTATATCTTTTGTTAGAGTAGCTTTGATATTAAGCACTTAAGTGCCCATTAAAGAAATTAATAACATAAATGCTTCATAATTAAAGGTGCTTTTTTAATTAACGTTTTTCTCCGCTCCTTTTGTCTCTTATACTTACTCATACCGTCCCCGCGTAATCGCGTACACATGATCGTCGTCGCACTTGAATAAAAAAAAGAATTTACGGATCGATATTTAAAAAAGCTCTCGTGTCTTTCTCATCTTACCCGAAGTCATTTTAAACACTCGCAGGCAATGCAGTAAGTAATTTCTTGCACGGCGTCTTTTAAAAATTTAACTACCGAGACTAGAGTCATTCGCCGAGCCGTCCAGTGGTCGGCGAATGCTACATGCTCTCGAAGAGCAAGATCTCGCTTATGCCCTTGGCTAGATGACGCATCTACTCGAGGCACCAAAGCGATATACAAAATCGCGTCTACCGTGCAGCGCGCGCCGCGTCAATTCCCGTCAATCTCCTCTCGACTAATCTGTACCCCCTTTTCTTGCCCCGCAGATATCTGATAGAGCAGGGCTGCGACTTGGCGGCGGTGAACAACGACGGCGAGCTCGCCCTCGACATTGCCGAGAGCGACGAGATGGAGGAGATGCTCCAGGAGCACATCAACAAGCTGGGCAAGTAGCTACCGCTCAATCGAGCTTAATCGAGCGGTTGCGCAAAGACCGCGAACGCACAGCGCGACAATTGATCGACCTGCGTCGATCATCGGTCGCCGATGCTCCGCTGTCGGCCGCGCGTCAATTCGCGAATTTGAGGACGTCGGCGCGACGGGCCCGATGCAGGCGGGAACGGGATGGATGTTAGCACGCTGTGCGGATTGCTTGAGCTCTGAAGTGGCGGGGCATTGAGAAACATTATTTTTTAATTGGAGGATTTGATTGATTTGAGTTTCGATTGTACTTTATATGTGTTACTTTTTCGTTTAAATATTACTTTTGTACAATTTATTGTAACAATTTACGGTTAACAATTTTAATTGTCATTTCTCTTTGTTAATTTTTTTCTTTTGTATAATTAGGAATTGATTGCGACGGAGCGAGAAGCGAAGAGGAGAGGCTCATGCTTCAGGATGCAAAAGCCTGGAGATCCGGAGCACCCGGCAAGGACGCGATACATCCGAGGTCCGGGGCCACGGCACTCCACGTTGCAGCTGCAAAAGGATATAGTAACGTCATGAAGTAAGTCGTTAAAATAGTATTTTGTTCTTTTACGTAAAAACGAAGTAATGGAGCAATAAATGTCCATTTTTTATGTGTTCACATTTAATTTATATGTTTTTTTAGCATCCTATTGCAGGCTCGGTGCGACGTCAACGCGCGAGATAACGACGGGTGGACACCGTTACACGGGGCAGCGCACTGGGGTCAAATTGAGGCTTGCAAGCTTCTGGTGGAGAACTACTGTGATATGGATATTAAAAATTATGCTGTGAGTAAAGTTGTCGGTTAAAGTATGACTAACGAAATGATGAATTTTTATTGAAATGTTAATTTTTAATTTTTTAGGGCCAGACTGCATTTGATATAGCTGATCCTGATATCGTCAAGGCCTTAGAGGAACTGAAGAAGAAGCAGGAACTCTTGATAAAAGAGCCTCCGCAAATTATTAACAAGCAACCAGCGATACCAAAGAAACGGTAATAGATCGTATCAATTTTCAATTTTTTTTAATTTTTTTTTAAATAATTCAAATGTTTATTTTTTCGACGTACTCGTGTTTCATGACAGTATTACGTCTTCCAGTGTATCAACAAATAAGGAGAATTTAGTTATTGATCAAGAAGGAGCGGACACGTACGAGGAGGAAACGCCAAACAAAGTTAAAAAAGTTGAACTGGAAATTCAATCTGATAAAGAGGAATCGAGCGTCGGAACAAACAGTGACGTTGGTGAGTTGACATTGTCACTTAAGACGTCTTCGACTCTTAATTAAGAACTTTGATTCAAATTGCCGCAGAGATGTTCATTAAGTTTTTATCTGAGTGCAGAAAATAACTTTGATTGCTAAAGACTATCTTTGAAGTAACTCTACAATTAAAAGTACTTTGCTATTTAATTTCTATTCTACTTAAAATATGTTTTACCACGAAATTTCCAGACAAATGAAAAACTTACGTCACTGCGACAATTGCTTCACTATATTCACCCCCAAATAAATTAGGCTTTATCTCTACAAGTACAGTAAAATAACCTTTTCTCCTTCTTTCCTGCTCGCTAAAACATCTCTTACTGCTATATAACAACGAGACTAACGAGACTTTACTACAATCTTTTCTTATCTGAACTGTCCCTAAACTATGCTGCGTGGATTTAGAAGAGGGAGTCGATACCGACGTGGATGCGAGCGATGGTGAGAGTGAATCTGAGACTAGCTCAGATACACACACCTCCACGTGTTCCGATCAGTCTAATAAATCAAATCGATCGAACAACTCTACTTGTCTTACTGACGATGGTGAGTTTTGCCTCCTTGAACTCCTCATCGGAGCTCAGTGTCAACTTGTTTTTTGAACATTTGTCGCTAATGTTGCCGTTTTTTTTTACATTTTTGTTGTTTACTTTTTTTGATTGATCTTTTGGTTTCCTGAATCGTTTGTCCTTGAATAATGATCTGCACTGTGTAAAATGATAAGTGACTTCATTTGTTTACACTTCATTGTAATAATGGGCAAGTATGAATGGATGTTATAAAAAAAATATCACTTTTCCATGAAAAAAATTGAAAATGTTTGTTTGCAATCTTTATTATGTTGCATTGGAATATATAAATCTTGTTTTACAACATATACATGTACATACATAAGTGTTGCCAATGGTTGACTGTATATCTTTTATTTAAATTGTTACATTGTACTGATACTGTAAGATGCTAATAGATTGTTTTGCAATTACAGAAAAGAAAAACAGGGTGAACCGTGAAGAGACGGTACATAGCCCGCAGTCTCCGGAGGTGAATAAAGTTCCTAATCAGGCACCCGTGACACCACCGAAACAACAGACTGAGAACAATGAGGAGGGATCCGTACCTTCATGGCGGCGCTCAGGGTCGTTTAGGAATCGGGGACTCGATTCGGACACTGCCAATACAATTTCAAACAGTACTTCAACTGATTTTTTCTAATATTTACGGAATTTTTATTGGTGTAAAAAAACTCTAAAATCAATTTACAATGTTTGTAGGAATCGAAGAACGCGAGAAGCCTGTCATTAAGTCGCCGACGTCACCAACGAAGGTACCGGAAGATGCCGAAGTCGTACTTAGAAGAACTCACAGTTTTGAAACGGATGAGAAGTAAGTACACGTATTATTTGCGATCAATTTTTAACACAAAAAGCTTGCAGCTTCCATGCAACTTGTGTGTGAATTTTGTTTTTCTTTTCGTTTGAGCTTTGTAACAATTTGCACAGAGCACATTAAAAGTTCATTGCAGCAAATATTAATTTGCACAATAAAAATAGACTAATTGCTTGAAAGAGTAAATGATATGGATATTCGAAACAGTTATTTAAATTTGTAAAGTTTTTTAAATTAAGAAATATATAATATTATCTAGTTTTGCTACTGTAGATTAGAAGTGTGAAGTAAAGTATTTATGAATGTAGATTTGCATTAGTAATTATTCTATAAGTTATTTTCAAAATCCAAGAATTATAATTTTACTTTAAATAAAAATTAAATTCAAAGCAAAATTATTTTTTTTCAAAAACAATACATTTTACTAGTAAAAAAATAGCAAATACATTAAGACAAGCATGAAAGCGGAGACCGTATATAAGTGTGCATGGCACGAATGCATGTTGCGCAGGTTCTATGAGCAGTACCTGGCACTGAGAGCTCGTATCAAGGCAGCATCCTGCCCCACTCTCCATCGCTGCAATCCAACAACTCCTACTCATAACAACGCGGCGACAACCGCTCGATCTGCATCCCTGCGCGATACTTACAGGTACGCGCACCCTCGACAGGACTTTTTTTTCTTTGTTTATCACCTTAGGAACCTGATACAATTCAACAGAGACAATGCAGAAGGTTTACCAGGCGGTGAAGACTACATGTTCCGTTTTAAATTTTACTTTTATTTTTTTTCTTTATTTTTGTGTTAAATAATGTACGATTACAAGAGATCCTTTAATATGGTGCTTTTACATGCTTTTTAATAAGCTTCTTTTAAAAGTCATATAATGAAATTAACATTGAAAATACTAATAACAAAAATAATCTTAGAAATAATTTTGCACTTACGTTTGGTAGCTTTAAAAGCATTTAAAGATAAGATAGTTATAAACCGAAATGGAAAATTATCCATAGCTTGTACTAATTTTATTTGTCATAAAATATTTTTAAGTGCTGATTGTTTAAGTGTTTAAAATCTACAGAATATATAATCATAATTTTTAAATCATCTAAAATACTTAGGAATCAGAACACGACATACATGTGAAAAGCACAGTTTCAAATTAGTTCATTTTTAGAATTCTAATATTGAACTGTAAACAAAGTGTCGTATTTTTAGAAATGAGTAAGTATAGTATGTAAAGAAGTTGGGATGATTCGTGTAATTCTGAAATCCGGAGTAAATTAACCTTATTTTTAGAAATACATTAAAATGCATGTAAATTGGGGAATCAATTTTTATACATATTTGCATGAATTATTTGTGATGTTCGTAGTTATACTTTGTAAGATAAATTGTAAATTTTAGTTGAAATACGTTTTCATCAGTAATTATATATGTAGGTCTAAATTATATTATTTTTATGAAATCGCAATCTAGAAATATTGAAGTAAAATACATTTTTTTCACTAATTTTACATTAAAATTGAATGTTCGCGATAGAAAATTTATTTTAAAAAATCTTTATTCAGGTCTTTATTAATCCCATTCAGTGACTAATCGTATTTTAATCCTTGCAGGAAAAAGGACATAAAGCTGAATTTGGAGCTATCACGAGTGCCTCAGGGCAATAGCACCGTGTCGCCCACCGGGGCAAACAAGTCGCTGCCGTCGACACCAATTTCAACGAATGCTACTCCCAGCTCTATATCCAGTCCTTTACCCGTCAACCAAATTCGCAGGTACGTAAAGCGCACTTCAATACTCTATTACTATGTAGTACCTCAGTTTGATTCTATAATGAAATTTTGTATCACATTTGAATAGATGCGTAGTTTCTCTTTTAAACACTGTAAAGTGTGCACCTTATAGAATACGAGAGTAATCTCTAAATTTATTCTTATAGTGAAGAATTTTATAATAAATAAACTAATCCTTCAAGGAATAATATTTAGAATATCTAAAGACGAGGGTAATTGTTTCTTTAAAAAAAAATGATGCGTTTACGAGGAGATCGGTGAAAATAAATGTCATGTTCGATGAATAATAATCATGAAATATGATGAAGTAGCATATCGAGCTCGGTCCAAGTATCGCCGACAGCTCTGTCGACGTCGAACAATTCGACGACGGCGCCTGCGACTCCTACCACACCTGGTGGGAGCAAACTGAGTCCAGGAAATATCTTCAAAAATTTCTTCAAGTGCGTACTCACGTCGCGCAGACTACCACAATTACGCAGTTGGAATATCTCCGGTTATCTCGAAACATTTTGCATCCTACCTTTAGTCTCCTTCGTTATAATTCAGTTGTAAAATAATTTTCATAACTTGAATACGTAGATGAAAATGTTCCTTAAATCTTTTTATACGTTTTGTATAATCGTTATAGTAATTTCTTTTTGTAATTTTAAGAATTTTTTTCAATATTTTTTATAAGTATTTTTTATACTGAAATTCTATAATCATGTTAGTATTAAATTAAATATTGCCTTGAGTAGCAAGTAGAAATGTATTCTTATTTTTAAGAGAAATCAAAAGATTTGTTATTAATTAATTTTATTGCATCTCTATACATAAATATTTCCAACTGTGTAATGGAAGCGTGTGAAGATTAACGTATGAAATTTTTGAGACTTTTTTGCCTGGCTCACATTGAGTTTTCTTAATTTTTCTTTGATGCAGTCTTTAAACCGCATGGAGGTAAAAGTGTGCTTTTTTTTTGAAGAGTGATATATAATTTTTCATTGTTTTTGTGAATTTTTATATACCTGTAGTTTAAATAGTAACGTATTATGAGGTTTAACTCATAGTTACTAGTACTTTAGTGGAAAAATTTACATTTGTGATTACTGGCATCGTGTTGCTTTTATTGGCTTTATTATTAGTTCATCGGTTAATTTATTTCACAATTGGTTTTGTCGAGATTTGTTTTTAAAATTGCTTGTTTAATTAAAGTATCTTTTATCATTATTGTAATTTTTATTGTAATTTTATATCAGTAAAATTTGAATTCAATTTCAATTTTTCCATTACAGTAAAAATATTCAATTGTTTTTATAAATTAATAATTTAAACCGTTAGCCCCTAGTATATACAAAAGTACTTAATACCGATTTCTATACTGAAAATGGTATCCTTAATAATATTTTATTGGGTCTTTATACTTACCTATATATATTAATATTATTTAAAGTATGTTTTTTTAATAACGATGATTTTTATATCATTATTTTAAAACCACATGCTTTAAAAATTCTTGCATTTTTTTATTTTTTTTAAATTAAACTGTTTGATATTTCGATAGTTTGTTTTGTAAAAATCACCATCTTTTGACAATTGTATTCTTAAATGTCCTATTATTGTATCAGAGGGTCACGCTTTTTTATTTATTTGTATTCTATTGTAATTGTATATAGATATAAATAGAAGCAGAAGAAATTTTAATAATTGAATACAGCTTTAAGTGTCATTTGTTGCTTACGCTAAACACGCTGATAAAGAAAAATAGCACTAGAAACTGTCGAAGTACCAAATATCATGAATAACTTTGTTTGAAATTAAGAATTTAAAATGAAGTTTTTTTTTTAATTCTAAGAAACCCTAACATAAGTCAAAGTTTAATTTATTGTAATAATTTGTTACATTTCAATTATAATAAGTTATTTGTAAGAGTTTAAACTTTGACAGAATATTTTACCAGTTAAACCAGTTTTTTTAGAGTGAATTTAAAATTATTTTGCATGCTTAACATTAATATTTTTTTATTTTCTAAAGAAAGCATTAATTTGACCTCAAAATTACCAATAATGTAACTTCACTCTAAAAATAGTCAATTTTAAGAAAAAATTTCCAGTAACAATTGACAGCCTTTGCAGCGAGCCTCACGAACCAGACTCTCACTGCAAAAGCGATCCCAAGTGCCCCTCGTTAAAGCGAGTCCCCGTTACCACCTAAGCCACGCCTCGCGAAGCTTCCGCAGTTATTCCCTCCATCAGGTCCAATCAATACTGATAAAAGTCCTCTTATCGCGTAATCCGCAGGTCGTTCGTGCCGCCGGTGCGCGACGAGGAGAGCGAGACGCAGCGCAAGGCGCACGCGAAGCGCGTCAGGGAGACCCGGCGCTCGACCCAGGGCGTCACCCTCGACGAGATAAAGAGCGCCGAGCAGCTCGTGAAGAAGAAGCAGCAGCAGAGCAACGACGTGACGGCGACGACGGGCAGCACCACCACCGCTACGGTGACAACCACCACCGCTACCACCACCACCACCACCGGCAGCGCGGGCTCCGGCCTCAGTCAGGTAGACGATCGGCCGACGGCGACCCACCGCCAGACTTTGCTAGACCGGCTAAGGGACTCCGGGATCGCGATACACTCAGAGCGAGTCGAGCCCAGGCCCCAGCCGAGAGTCTGCGTCAGCAAGCTCAGCTTAATCGCCGCGGTACTCGCCATTCCACCCAGTATTTTTCTTAATTAGACGCGCGGGCTAACAAGGGATGAATATACTGTCTTTTTTTGTTTTTTTAATACTTCGTTGAGGTAGAACGTAGATTTACACTGTGTTTTTTGTTTTTTTTTTATGTTTTTGTTCAAATTTTGTTATGTTATTGTTCTATCGATCCGGTAGGCAGGAAATCTGATTGATCATTGTGAGGTGTAAAGAAGATTGATCGACAATGTCGGAGGGAACCATTTGAGTCGAAATGGTTCAAAGCCAAGTCGTTAGGAGTATTTCTTGTTTTGTCAACATGAACTGCAATTTATGTTGGCCGTTATTTATAGTTAAACAAACTTTATTTAAAGTTGACGATTTAAAGTTGCCAAATCGACCATTTTCCTTTTCTCTACTATATTCGTTTATTTCAAATAAACCATTCCTTTTATTAATTTTTTTTTTATTTTTTGTAAAAAAGGAAAAAATTGTTATAATTAATGTTCTGTATAATACTTTTTATATACATAATCGTCAAGAATATAGTTTTTATTATTAGATTAATTTTTTTTTTATTTCTTTTTCTAGATCATGATCCCGTAGATTGATCGTTTGTTTTGTGCTTTTGTTTATCACGTGAATACGAATCAAGCAATTTATGTTAAAAAATGACAGGGAAATAAATGGTATAGCATTGTCTTGGTGGTGGGTAGCTTGCTACATTAATAATAGTCGATAAGTTCAGAACACTTAACTTGTGTTTGTTATTAATTTGAGGCTATGCATTTGTGTAATTCGTTAATTTGCTACAATAATGCGATATGTGTTCCAAATTTCTATTGTTTTGTTTAATTGGCATCTCTTGTTTGGATTTGCAGTAATTACATTCTTTGAAGCTGTTTGGACGTATACCAAACTTTGAATTTGGATATTGCAAATACCTAATACTGTGTGAGCTGCATAAACTAAAAGAACAATTTACAACTATAAGATTCAAAATTTGAGTAACACGCATTTTACTTATAGCACTACAAATGAATTGTTACTCATGAAAGTTTCGTCAACGAAGTCAAATAACAAAGTACGTGATACAAAAGTAGAGAAAATGCTGTTAATATCTTTTCAAACTACTATCATACAATGTATAACAAATTGTTTAATTTTTTTAGTAAGTAATTAAAATTACAGTGATTCAACAAAGTATAAGAGATAAGAATAGTTTCGCAATACGTGTCTTACCACATTCGTCCGTATCTATACTTACTCCAGTTTAAATGTTTCTCTGTTTATTTAAAAAAATTTTTGTAAACAGTATTTAGGATATAAACAATTGTAACGGTTCATTACTTCTATACTGCCGATGTTGCAATAACACACAATTGTCAGTTGAAAACGTCACGATTGCACGAACGCACAATGAATACCAGATGCACAGCCTCCCAACGGTAACGAAAGGTTCGGGCCGAGTTCATCGCACGCCCGCGCTCGTTTCCCCACACTAAACACGAGCCCATTTGATTACCCCCCAGTCCGGGCGGCAATTGCAGGGTGGCGCGGCTTCGCTCGGGAGCACGGCCTCGATCACGGCCACGATAACGACGGCGAGCCCGACGACGGCGAGCGCCGTGAAGGCCCCGGCGGCGAGCCCCACGGCGCACAGCGCGACGACGGCGGCGGAGTCCGAGTCCAACCTGCCAGAGCGCCGGCCCTCCTGGAGGCTCAAGGTCGACGGCGGCAGCAAGGTCGGTGCCACACCTCAGCTAGACATCGTCACTGTCGGCGACGAGATCCCCGCGGACAGTGGCTGGTGTGCATGGATGTTGAGTTTTGTCGGTTGGGATTACAAGTAGAAATTGCACGCGTATATGTATATACCCCGTTTAGCCGTCACGAGAGAAAGGGGCGCTGGCGAGTCTTCTCCTAAAATCCAGTGCATCTCCAGTACTTTTATTTTGTTTTTAATACTTTTTTTTTGACTTTTTTCTTCTTTCTTATTGTGTATGGATGAGATTATTGTAACCTTTTTTGTTTTTACTTTTTAATGGTTCTTGTTTTTTGGTCCGCGAGTTTTGGATTGCAAAGCGGAGTGGGTATCTCACGGGTTGTGTGTTGGGGTGTGTAATAGGAATTTGACAGAACGGTATTAATACCATCCACTAATTTATAAAATTGGGTAGATGCTGGAATCTTATAGTATTTATATAGAAACGAGTAGATCATTTTTAATATTCTCTAATCAAGTATACTCACCAAAAGAGAAAGTATATATTTTTTAACGTTTTATGTAATATCATAAGCAAGTACGTATTTTAACAATTTAAGTGAATGTAAAATAGTATTGACTTTTGTCTCTCCACTAACTTCCAGTATTTATAACGTATTCCTTAGCGTAATCTTATGAAGTCTGAAAAAAAGTTATTGTTTTGTGATCCAAAATTCCGATATACTAGCTGGTAGACACCTGGCACAGATTTTTTTTAAGTTCACCGTATGTAAATATGTTATCCTTATGTTTTTTTTTTGTACATCCACTGTCAATAGCGGCTGAAGGTACGTTGCACTTTTACGTATATATTTTACCACTTAATCCACGATAAGTAAAGGAAGCGACATGCACGTCCATTGTTGCAAGGAATGTTGGGGTTTATCCACCATGTAAGTGCATGATTTATTTCCAGGGCATGACCAGGTCCTTAACACTTTTTTTACGTCTATGTGCTTAAAGCGATTTATTACTATTTATGTGCCGCTACACACGCAAGATGTTTTTTTTGTCACTGTATATATACTCACACGCCTATATACAACTACAAATTTATTATAACGATTGCTACGCAGTTTTTTGTAAATATAACAATAAAACTGTTCTGACAAGTTTAAACCAAAAAACACCAGGCTCTTTTTATTTATCTTTTGCCTCGTATCAACAGAGTCGAGACAAATAACTCGCCGATGCTGCGTATCTGTCGAATATTTGTGTGTGAAAAAATCGAAAAGATTGTAAAAGAAAATTGTACCGCAGAAATAAATAAGAAAGAAGGTGTGCGCATCGAGGCGCCTTATTTCTTTCGGCAACGAAGGGACGGAAGGTCCGGGCGGAGATCGGCGGCCTGTGTATGAGAGAAAGTTTTGCTTTATTCAGTTCCAGCTAGAGGACGCGAACAGCCGGTCGCCGACGGACACGACGACGGCGTACATAAGGCGGCCGTCGGGCGGGGCGGGCGCGCCGCGCCCCAGCTCCGCGCCCGTCGACACCATCGCCGCCAGCACCGCCGACACCACCGTCACCCTGCCCCTCAGACGACCGCTCAAGCCGCCTGAAGATAAAGGTGAACATACTTTATTCGTTCTTTCATCGTAAACAAATTTTTATCGATAAGACTAGAAAAGAAATGACTAACATTTAATTTAATTTCAGATTACAGAGTAAAATTGTTCATTTCATTCCTTAAATTCTATTAAGCATAAGTCTTTAATAGCAAGTGAAGCGAACGATTTTACTGTATCGTTTATGATTAATTATACTCATACCGATTTAGCTTACGTATTATTTTTAGCAACAAGAGGAAGTGGTTCGTTAGTTAAGGACAAGTACAAATTTGTGAACAACTTTCCACTGGCGATTTTGGGATACCCGATTTTTTAATTTCAACTATCCCTTCAAACCCACCGTGAAATATTAGCCTTATTTTTAAAGACACAATTTAAGATATTAGATAAATTATAGTAATAAAATTTGACGACTAAATGAAAATGTATTAATTGCAGAGCAAGACAAGGAGAACGACAGCCGAAATGCACAAGCGACTCAGGCTGTCATCCAAAGGAGGCGGAGACCAAAAAGAAGATCCACCGGTGTTGTTCACGTCGACATGGAAGTTAGTATTATTTTTCACCGCTCGTTTCCCGTATAAGCGTATAACGAAGCCGGACGGACGCATAAATCATCTTCACGGTTGTCTTGTTAAAGCGGACTTTTGGAATCGGCACGACGACGCTGCCGCTCGTTGTCCAAACTTTTATGTCTATTTTTACTGGCCGGCTAATACGGATGCGAAAACCCGCTATGATAGATTTATCGCACCGCGAATAGAGACTTAAATACATGTTCACGTCTGTTGTGAATTAAAAATTCGCCGGGGAAGCGAGTGTATTTTAATAAAAATTAGATTATTAAATTCTGCGTCATGTTTATATTGTCACAATGTTTGTTGTTAGAAATTATTTTCGTAGATTTTATAATTAGTTTTGCGTCTATTTGTCAATGAAAATTTTAGCATTGCAATAGTAGCAGTAAGTTCGGATCTTTAGCATTTCTGTAATTTATATTCGGATATAACTTTCTTATTCTTGAAAAATACATTAACTAATTGATCAATTAATGATGTAAATAGTATAAAACAATGCGGAATAATAAGGAATAGGGACAAAGCTATCATTTTTTTGAAATTATTATTTAACTAATACTCGTGAGATTAAGAGTTTCTTAATATTTAGTTTAGAGCACTGTAAACATTACAAAAATGTCTCAATTTTTTTAAAATTTGTGAACAATTTTTACTAACTCAGACACTTTGAGCCGTATCAATATCGGATTACAATTTTTAAAAGTGAGGATAATATTAATAAAATTTTGCGTGCAATCATGTCAACGATATATAAAACAAACTTCTCTTCCAAAATTTCTCAATATCTACGCTGTCTCGCAACACTCGATCGCTGAAATCCGGCGATCTCATTCGTTCGTTGTACCGTCGCGGCGCGAAAAAGTGTCTCAAGGTCGGCGGCTCGATCGGTCCGATCGGCGCGCCGGGTGTAATCGATGCGGGCGCGAGATGCGCGTGGGCCTCGGCCGCCGATGTTTCCACTCTACGTCAGGTGTAAACAGCTTCTATTAATAGGCCTCGGCCGCGGTGTCTCCGATTTCCGCCGGCTACGCGGGTGGCAAGATCCTCCGGGAAAAACTCACGTGCGCCTCTTGCTCGCCTGTTTCAGGAAATCGACCCGGAAAAGCAGGACGGACCGGCCGGTGCCGATTGCGATGACGCGAAGATCAATCACAATGAGGTGAGTCTTTTTATTGCTATTAAAAGCTTTTTTTTTGTTTTTTTTTTTTAAAGAGTGGATTTTAATTTTGAGGGGAAAGATTTAGGTGTTTCTACGGGATATATCGACATTTATTTTGATGTATTTTGGTTAGTAGAAAATTTATAGAGGTTTTTATTGCTATAATTTATCTTTCAAGAAAGACTTATTTATCTACAGTTAAAACAAAGATAATTTATGTATTGAAGAATAATTGTAATTTACGAAACTGATTGATGTTTATATATCCATAAATGAGAAAAAACTGGTTGCTACATATGATATTTGTTGATGCGGTATCTTACGCCAACAAAATAAAATGTATATAAATAATAATTTTTTCATACATATTCAGTCATAGCACCAATTTGGTGAATTAGAAAAAGTAAATATGCTTAATTTAAAAATATGATACAAAGTGGCTAATTGAACATTGTATTAAACTAAGACTAGTAGTAGTGCTAGTGAATAGTCAGACATGGCAATATATTGGCGCATAATTTTTCATTTTTTCGCTGTTTGTAATGCAACGTGATTAAGAGTAAAAAGGCTAAAAATATTAATTGTTAGGCAATCACTTAAATGTAAAACAACAAGTTTTTGCTAAATCTGTGTGAATAATGAACGAGGCAATAATTAAGTTTTAGACAAGTACTGATGAACAAATAAAACGTCAACTAATTTAAAATTTTAATTAGTTGGAATAACTATTTTAGTTACCGTGAATGAATCCAAAAACTCAGCTTAAAAATATAATCTACACGTCAATTCTATTTTGTTTTTCTAAAAATTAATAAAAAAAATAAAAAAAATATTAGGTAACCTTATGTATAACCTCCGTTATGATACCGATATCGAAACAATAATGTTTCCCAATTTAAGATCTATTAAAAAAACAAATACATTACAATCTTTTGTTCGTCAACGTTAATACGCTGTACCTCAAGAACAACTAAGACCTCCCTTTAAAAAGAATTGGCACGGTAGATATTGGACGGCAAACAAGCCGCGACGAAACGCGAGTAAACCCGCGCAATGTTTCCTCACTTTCTCTCTCTCTTTCTCGCAAAAGGCACCGTTTTTAAATACAAAAGTAAATATAGCCGCCGGCACCCCTCTAAATCCACCAAGTTGTACGCTCGACTCGGTAAAAATAGCCGGCGGGCGAGCGAGCGCTCGGTCGCGCTCTTCTGCGCGGCTCTCGCGTTCGAAAAATCGCGCGGCAGACCCCAATTCCTTCTCCCCCCCTTTCTCTCTCCTCTCCTCGTTAAAACCCATTGATAAATGGTGCGTGCAGTCGGCTTTATTTTCTCGACCGCGCGATTCTCCCGATGCACGCGTGTAGGTAGTCGTTTCTCGTTGCGGCGCTTTCTCGATTTTTTCGTTAGCGCTCGTTGCGCCCGGGAGAAAAAAAATAAATAAACGGTTCGGTTTGCGGTGGAGTCGAAGGTAACTTTTACCCGGCGGCTTTTGAAAATTGTCTAGAGCTCCGAATACACCGGGCTCAAAAATAGACGGCTCATTTTTTCTTTTCGCTACCGATGCATATTGTAACTTTCTGTTTTTATCGCGCGATCTTCTTACTACTTATTTTGTAACATTGTTTAAAACTGTGTAACTGAATTTATAAAAAAAAGCTTAACAATGATCGTTGATTTTTTAAAATATTTTTGTAATTTCGTGTACAGTAAATTATTTCGAATAGGAACTAATTATTTAATGTGAAAATGGTATATAAAGCAAAAATATACGTATTCGGCGATATCAATTTATCGAAATTTCACCTTCGTAATTCGTTAATGATTTAATGTGCATTTGATGCATAATCCATCTATTTTCGCACGCAAATTCGGGTATGAAGAGGAGCGGAAAAGACAGGCTATATTTAGTTTTAGTATTGATCGTGGTATTTAAAGACGGACGTGCGTACATAAATACGCGCGAAATTGTGAGAATTCGAGAGAGGAAAGAACTCTTTGTGCACGCGCATATTATACGACTCGTGACAAGTTTTATGCGTTTATCAAAATATTGGGTTAAAGACACCAAAATAATGTCTGTTAGCGCGAGATTATTCAACCTTTGAAATTATTGTCTCGAATTTTGCAAAGTTATGCGCAACTCGCCTTTATTTATTTACTTTTCTTTGTTGAATTATAAACATGAGTTCTGAGAAAATATAAAATGCACCAAATTCATCAAATTGTTTAAAATAGATATTTTAAATTTATAAGAAGGAAATAAGTATACTATTTCGAGTGTGAAGGTGTAAAGTAACAAAGCATAATTATAAATCTTATTTTAGAAAATTAATTTCGGCGATTATTTTAGTTTTATTTATTTAGAATAATTTGAATTAACAGGACAAATTCTACCTTTAACGTAAAGCTTGCCAAATGATGTATTTTTCAATCTTAAAAGTAGGTTGATCAAAATAATTTATTACTTTAATATCTTCCGCGTGTGCATGAATTCGTTAAGGTCAATCAACATTTAGGACCAAGTTAAATTTTGACTACTAATAAATTTATATAGATTTTAAAGCATTTTTCAAATGCATACATTCAAATGTCAACAAATTGAATTAAAACCGCACGTTTTCGCTTTTACCGCGCACTTCCGCTCTATAATAAAATCATTTATCTTTCATTTAAAACTATCAAAATAAACGCACTTTTCTACTCTTCAAATATCCTCAAAAATCTACCTATATATCATCGTACTTTATCCGAATATCGCCAAATAAAGTAAACCAAGTGCGTCAGCTTACCTTAAAAGCGCATTTGAGCGCGACTGGCTCGCTTGCTTTCTCCGACGAACGCCGCGTGCAGCCTCCGATAAAGAGGCTCTCGGCCGCGTCCGCGTCGACCTTCGCCGCCTCCCCCGTTGTGCTCGCGGCAGCCGCGCCAATTAGCGGGCGGCGGTACACGGGCGATTAGCCACGCGGCTGCTCGCCTCGCTGCAATCGATTGCACGGGCCGGCACGTGCGGAAGAGCCGCCGATCCGAAATACTTCATACCGAGCCGCCTGATTTCTTGGCATTGGGACGCGCGTAAATATCAGGCGCGACGAAAAACTGGACCGAGTTATGCGGGCGCGGTGCAAACCACGCGGTGCTTTCTTTTTGAGAGCTTGATCGATGATTTAAGGTAATTCTGTTTTAATGTTAAAGGGGCGTTCTTTGTTGATTCATTTTTTAAGGTCGTGTAAAGTGGATAAATTTATAAACAATTAAATTTTACGCTGAAATGATGTAGAATATAATTAAAATATTTCCGGAGGTGGAGGCTAAAATTTTCGAAGGAATGAAATAATCTTTCGTTTTTCACACGATCAAAATTAAGATATTATTCGTGAAATCGTCCTTGTAATTATCTAGAAAAAATTTCCACTTATACTTTTCAAAGTGTCCCTTTTCGTGTGCTGTATCGAATGGTTTTTTTAACTTGGCTTTATAAAATAAATAACGAATATAAAAAATTACTTTGGTAAGTCTCTTTAACATTAGTATAAGAAGTACCTTACAAAAGGCTCATTGGGATTGGGTTTATTTTTGTTAGATAAGTGATCGTTGGTTTCTTTTTAATCTGTGGTAATTTTTATTGATGATTCTGACGATTATGTATATAAAAACGTACTCCGTTCTAATTAACTCATTTAATCGAAATAACTATGAATACCTCGATGAATACAGATCTGTTTCTTTGTAAAAATCAATCAATTTTGAAGACATAAATACGTTTAAAGCCATTATTTTACTCTAAATGAATGAATTATTATTCATTCATTATTCGTAAATCGCATTTTGTACTTGAATTTCACTTATTCACATTTAAGAGAGTAACGCGTAGAAGTAACGTATGTAGCAAATGACAAATTGCCGTTTTTCAGTCCTTCCTTAGTTTCGAAGTTCATCTGTTAAATGATCGCCAAGTGGGTAAACAAAAACTGCTAATTGGAGAATGGCAAAATACGCCGTGTCCGATCCAGATGCAAATCGGTCGTTACGATTCATTAACACGATAAATTTCGAGCCAAAACACTTCGATCACTCGGCGCTGGTTAAATTGGCGGCGCGGAACAAATTGGCCGAATCTAAAATCAGCAAAATCGAGTTCACTTTGTAGCGAATTAAATCATTTCGAATGGAAACAGGAGTACCGTTTCGCTTAGGGGGTCAAGGGGAAACGGGTTTAACGCTACACTGCGGCCAATCCGTCAGGATTAACGTTTGGTCCCAATTTTTCTTTAATATCGCCCGATAAATAAGCGCGAATTTTAGATTTCAGCGTGTATTTTTGACCCTTCTACGCAGAAGAGCCAGTCAAGTCGCTCAAGGTGCTCGCGGGCTTTCCTATTAGAATTTGCGCAGGGATTAGAATTTAAAATTAAAATGAAATAGTAGCCATGAATTATCATACAATTTAGTATTATATTTTAACGTTTTTTTTAAATATATGGTGTTCATCCGAAAGTATACAATTTCATTCCTCCGGCCTCGCTATAACTCAAATAAAAACTTCAGAATTATAATTCCACACAATCTTTGGTATATAAAGAACACTGCACCCTTAAATCATCCATCTGCTCATCGTCGTCCCGTCACCCTCTCAAAAACACGACGTACACCACGTGAGCCGCAAAAACGCTTCAATTAAAA
Source organism: Eurytoma adleriae (assembly GCA_900480045.1). Lineage (NCBI taxonomy): Eukaryota > Metazoa > Arthropoda > Insecta > Hymenoptera > Eurytomidae > Eurytoma > Eurytoma adleriae. The sequence goes on along the minus strand of UXGC01000609.1, from coordinate 23,680 downwards.
GCGGATCCCACCGGCGTCGAGGAAAAAAAAGTCGACAGCCGCGGCATTAACGTCGTCTCTCTTCGGCAACGTATTCCGTACCTCCACCAGCGACGACGACGAAAAGGAAAAAGGGCGAGCGCCGGGGCCCTGCGAAGGTGATCGCGAGCGCCAGAAATAGTCGGATCGGGCCGTGCACCTTTGACATTCGTCTCTCCCTTTCGACTGCGTCGCCGCGTGTCCGAGGCTTTTGTTTTGCGCGGTGCCGCACTTCCTCATTTGCGAGATGGCGAGGCGACACCACGGGAGGGCGACGGCCCCCCCTGTAACCGACGAGAGTTCATTGATCGTCTTTCGAGTGGCCTAAGCCACGAGGAGGCGAGATTTATATCGCTGGACGACGCGAGCGTCCGCTCCCTGGATTAATCGGGCAGTCGCTAATTTCGGAGCGGCGGTTTCTTTTTTATCTTGCCGATGAGCTGAGGGGCGATGCAGAAACGCGCCGGAGACGTATTTTGCGTTCGAGTACGAGGGGCAAGAAAAAATTTGGATTTAACTGATGGTGTATAAATTAATTCGGTGAAACAATTATTTATTGAATTTGCGAATGGTAAATGTGGATTTTTGAAATTTTTTTTGTAGTATACTCTATGTTCAATATAGTTGTATGTCAAAGAGAAATTAGATGTAATAACAATTTATTGAATATATTGATTAATAATCAATATCAATACATATCTAGGTACAATTATAAATAAATTTGAGATCATAAATGTAAAGGAAAATTTGTAGAAAATTCAAGCGTTTTAGTGACTTAATTATTTACAATTATACGATTTTCAAGTACAAATCGAAATTTGATTTTTAATACAATTTTCTTTTATACTATACATTGATTCTTATATCACAGTGATCATGCTATCTATAGTTTGATCTAATTAAATGGTTCTTCCCCTCGTATTTAAATATAAAAATATCGTGAATTTTTTTTATTTATTTCAGGATCTCAAATAACTCGGGGGTACAAAAAAATCTGCATTTCTGTCACGGCAAAGAAGCAAATGCTTAAGAAAAAAATTCAAAAATAGCGGGATGTGTCATTTGTTCGAATCGGGTTGGAAAGAAGCGGCGCGCGCGTTTCCGAGAATGATTTTTCAACGATGTCCGCGTCTGCCAATTATTTCATAAACCCGTGAACCGTCCCGGCGGGAGCATCGTCGTTCATCGATAAATCTTGTTCGCGCAATTATCCCCGCTTGCAAAATTTCAGGGGCGTGTTTTGTCTCCGCCGCGCGAAGCGCGCGGGCGCTAATTAAGCCCGTCTCGCGATTCGACGGGCTAATTACTCCGCGCCGGGAAAAAGTCGTGGGAGAAACTCACTTTGGGCTAATAATAAATGGCTTTTCAACCGCTCGTTTCGAAAATGACGGGGAATTCAAGTACAAAAGCTCGATGAAATTCAGTTATCCTTTAGTGCGTTGAAAGGCGGTTCTTGCATTATTTTAAAATGGCTCATCAATCAAAATATTGAAATGAATTTTATTTTAAATCGAGGTAATGTTTCAAAAGTTATGTAAATAAGTTGCTTATAGTTAAAACGAGAATTGTTTAATTAATTTATTGTTGAAAATTTGTTTATCATATAGTTTTTTATGAAATTGACTATAAGAAAACTAAAAATTTTTTTATTACTTTTCTGTATTATTTTTCTTATTATTATTTTTCTTTAACTAGTATGATAGACTCGCACTATAAGAAAATTATGGTGTTGCTTAGTAAATATTAATGTGATGTATTAAAATGAATGACTACTCATTTTCGCCATACAATCATTTTTCTTATAGTACGATCTGCTTTCCCATTATAAATAATAACTACCAGAATTATTCCGAAGAATAAGTACTAAATTAAAGATTTATTTTTGGAACTTGTTTGAGAAATATCTACATTACATAAAAATCGATCGTATACCTCATTAATACGTTAAAATTATCCATTGCATACATTATTAAATAAAAATCTTACTCCAAATATAAACCTTTCGCATAAATTTTTAATCCAATTACATGGAAAAAAGAATGACTACAGTGCAACCCAGTCGCAAGTCGTAAAGACGATAACCCTCGCGACGTCCGGCCGCCCGAAGGAAGCCCTCGGTAAGCATTTAATGCCGATTCGATGTTGCTCTTGGCAGGGCACCGTAAAAACGTAGTTTATTGCGCACCCGCAACAACCTTCTCACGGACCAAAAATACGTCGCTTGCCTCCGCGGCGCGAGCGCGCGGTTTACAAAAGATCGGGCCGCAAAAGCGCGCGCGGCGATCCCATTATTAGCAGCGGCCTCCTTATACAACGCTCGCCACCGGCCGAACAAAGATACTGCGTTTTGGAGGTTACGAGGGCGACAACTTCACACGGAGCCCCGTGCCCACCCGCCGGGCCGCGCGGTAATTTACGATCGCCGCCATTAACTTTCGCCAGCGCTTCGTTAACCCCGCGGTGGACTGGCGATTCCGCAACGTACGAGTAGTCCGGGGAGTAAAAAGAGATACCTACCGCGTTGAGAAAAAAAAAATAATCCAATTTTTCCGAGAAGCGGTCTTTCTACTGCGCTTTGTTGATTCAGACGGAAAAGGAGTTCGGAGGTTGCGGAAAAACCTCAATGTCGCTCGGTACTAATACACTAAACTAATACACTGAAAGATTTTTGGGGAAATTTATAATGAAAATTATCGTAAAAATAACGTTAAATAATCGACGATTGCGAACCTAATAATTTTTACGAGATAATCACTGCCCAGAGATAAAAGCTCTACTGAAATAGATAAAAGCTCTACTAAAATAATTGCATTAGTCAGCTTTCCAATAAAATCGAAATAGTTTCTGCGTAAGTTTTTACTGTGGCTATAGTAATTTGTTATAAAATTTGTTACATTTGCAGTAAAATTTAAATAAATTGTAATAAATTTTACAAGAAACTATTGTAATTTGTCCATTCTCGTTAGTCAGTGAGGATTTGATTGAGATTGGCAATTTTTCTCCGTGTAATTTTTCAGTTATATAAATTTTGATAGATGAAAAGCCGCATAATTTTTAAAGAAAAAGCTTCTTCATTTTCACAAAAAAGCTCCTTCCTTTATACGAGGAAGTCTCCATAATGTATATGAAGCTTTTCCTGCAAAAATGATCGAGCTTTTCCTACATAGAAATTACCGAACTTTTTCTATCCGTATTAAAGAGCTTTTCATATAAACTTCTTTCTTAATTACAGCCAATCGCCCATAACATTCAGATAAAAATTTCTGCGATTCTTCCGCAAAAATTGTACGCTGAGCTTCATCCAAAATTTTACAAGAAAATTCACCGAGTGAACTCGACTCTACCTCCCAGCGCGTAAAAAAGAGAAGAGAGGCACGAGGAAAATGACGGAGAGGGAGAGAGGGAGAAGCGCGAAAGCTCCGGCAAAGGCCTAAAAAGAGGCGCAGCCTTAATACAGCTTTAATCGCCGGCCGGGCTTGCGCGCGGCCGCCGCCGCTCGCGCACTGAGTCACGCGGGGCGCGCGACGCTCTCTCTGCGCTCCCCCGTCGGCGCCTTGAAAACGAGCGTGCGAGTGCCACAAATAGCAGCGGCGCGCGCCGGAGCCTCGGCTCTCGCTCCTCGGCTCCTCGGCGTCAGTCAAACACTTGCTGTCAAGCGGCGCGGCTGCAGCAGCCCGCGCGGCTCCTCCACTCCTCGCGAGCCGATCTCACCGGACACACGCGCGCGCGTATATTTAAGAGCCCTTTCCAGCCGCTCGGTGGTTGGCGCCGTTATGCAACGACCTCGAATTAAGGGAGCTTTCTCTCTTCTGTCTTTTGTCGAGTTTGCTTCGACGCTCGGTAAAAACGCGGAAAAGTAAATACGAAGCTGCTTCCGAGCGTGAAATTATTTGTAATGTTAAGTGTATAAAAAAGAAAACGACTGCTCTTTTTGAGGATAAAAATTTGAAAAAAAAAGTAAACACTGTAATCTGTCTTCATTTTTACACTTAAAGATAAAAGAAAAGATCGAGTGAGTGTAGAATTTCCAATTCCGTATTTAACGCTCAACATCAGCGCAGTCGCGACTCAAGTCCGCGATGACTCTGTATTAAGAAACTCGCAACGAAAGTCGAGAGAAGACAAAGAAGACGAAGAAAGGATGTCGACGTACAGGAAGAGGACTCAGCCGAAGCCGACGACGGCGGCGGGCCTGCGGGCGCAGGCCTCGGCGAGCGGCAACTCGATATTCAGGAACCGGCCGCGCAGCATCGCCGGCCTCTTCGCCAGCAGCCAGAACAGCTACTCGAATCTGCTGAGCGGCGGTGGCTACTCGAGCGGCCCGAGCGGCTACCTGAGCAAGTCGCCGTCGCCGAGTTCCGCCGGCAACGGCTACAAGAGCGCCTACTCGAACTCGGCGGGCAACCTGTCGAGCTACCACCCGAACGGCTACACGACGACGTACGGCGGCACGGCCTCGGGTTACGGCGCACTCACGCTGCCCTCCGGCCACTCCAGCATCGCCTCCTCGCTGAACCTGGCGACGCCGTCGACCAGCTACGGCGGATACTTGAACGGGATCGGCGCGAGGCCGGCGGCCTCGGTGCACAGGGCCGGGAGCTTCAACAAGCCCAAGCCCAAACTCGACGCCGGCACCTTCGGCTCCAGGAGCTCCAGCCTGCAGAGCCTCGCCGGCTCCGAGGGATATGTTGTAAGGGAGCGCTTGCTGCTCGATGCCGAGAAAGCGGCAGTTCGAGCTTTCGTCGCCGTGTCGAAATTTTATTGATAAATTTTAGTTTGACGAATCGAGAAAAAAATCTTAATTAAATGAAAACCTAAATTCTGATTGTGATAATGTGAGTTGAGGAGATTGTGAATGGCAGATGTAAAAATGTATACTTTTGTGAGTAGTAATAATGACGACGGTCCTTATTTATTTAAGTCTACGGTTATATTTATGAAGATTTTTTTCTTGGTTCTAATTGTATTCGTTGATTTTGACATTCGTCTTTGTTTAATACATTTTGTAATTAAATTTTAAAATAATACAGGCAATTTTGTATTAATCGTGATTGACAGGAATCAGTAAATTACGAGTATAAATTTCAAGAGCAACGCGTAATTTGCAAAATTTAACCGACGATTGTTACTTAATTTTGCTTCAAACTTCTGGTATAAGATCACTGAGGAACTGCCAGATCGCGGAGAAACAGGGCGCAAAGTGTCAGATTTCGATAAGCGTTGCATCTTCAAGACGCCTGGATGCATTCTTGAGATGCTTTCAAGTCAACTCACATTTTATTGTAGTCAGTTCCTCCTTAGACGTTTAAAAATAATTTATAGACGTATATTTTAATTTCGCGCGATAAATCTCACATTGTCTGACCGCATTCGATGTTTTCTACTGAAAATTAGAATCATATTTTTGTTTTAAATCTGATAACGACGTAATTATTGGGAACAAATTTTATTTGATGCAATATAATAGTCATTAAATTGTACATTTAGTTTATTTGTTTAATAATCACAAATTTATTATTTTATTACTGTTCTACAAGTAGTAAAAGTTTTAACGGCAGTTTTATTCATTTTTATGACTCAGCCGGAAGTGATGAGAAATCAGATATTAAAATTGATAATCTGATTCGTTGAAAACTTTTTCATTTCTTATTCCATAAAATTTCTGAGTCATCAGATCAATGTAAGCATAAATAGTTGGTATTACCCAAGAAGAGTAAACCAGAAAAGATAAAATGTAGAACAGGTTTAATATGTGATAAATGTGTAAGAACCACTTGACGAGTTTTGTAATTGACACTTGATAGCTCAGTCTGACTTTTATCGCTAAACAATAAGCACATCCATGACGGTGCGTATAAAAAAGAATATCATTTCAAAACTATTGACAAATTTTTAAATACAATAATTTATTTTATCATTAAAATAAAATATATAAAATCTTGTATCACATAGAAAAGATATATAAATTAATATAGACCGAGTTACATTAATAAATATTATAAAATAAAAGTTATTTTATCATTGTAGGTGTCTAGCTATCAAGTGAATAATGTATTATTGAATGTTACTCTTAACATTTTCGACTAAAATTGTACCTTGTGTAACAATAGAAAAATCTGACACAGTTTTACGCGTACTATTGTAAAAAAATGTGGTATATTTCGGTTAAAATTTTTCTTTTTCTACTAAAAATTGCATTAGTTTATTTTAACGTCTCCACAAACTGGTATTTTTAGGAAAATTTCAATAGCTTTTTAAAATGTACTGGAAATCTAAGAAATTTAACTAACAGTTTCAGTAAATTTTACAAGCAACTATTGTAATTCTTACCACAAACAAACTCAATCAGCAAGAACATTAAAATCCACACTTGTAATTTTCAAAAAAACTTATTCTCCGCATATCTCAATATAATGCAAGCAGCTTCTCTCTGCTAAAAAAATGGTCAAACAAACAAACGATACTAATTGGCACAAATTTTTTTCAGAGCGGTCACGAGCAGCGCTCCGGGCGCTCGAGCAGGCTGGGCTCGGTGTCGTCGCTGAGCTCGGAGGCGGGCCTGTCGGCGAGCCCGCGCTCCAAGTCCGTCACGGCGACGCCGGAGAACGGCGAGCTCGACTACAAGAAGCTGTACGAGGAGTCGCAGGCGGAGAACGAGCGGCTGCGCGACAAGCTGCGCCGGGCCGACGAGCTGCTTAAGGAGACGCAGGGCCTCCTGGACAAGGCCCAGACGGCCGCGCAGAAGTCCGCCTTATCCGAGACCGAGAAGCGCGAGCGCCGGGCCATGGAGCGCAAGCTCTCCGAGATGGAGGAGGAGCTCAAGGTAAACGGAGCGACGATCGAACGCCCAAGGAGACGCGGGTTTCTTCGCTGGGCTTTCTCTTCGGGACGAGGGGGAAACTGGCCGGGGTGGAATTACTCGTGAGGTTTTCTGTTTTAAAAGGAAGGGGTGGGAAGGGGAGTACTTTTTTATTGTTCATGCAGGGTTATTTGTTGAAACAGGTGTGCGAGGTATTGTATTTACGTGTTAGGGGTGTCGTCGAGACTTGCTGTTTTTTAAATTTTATTGATTAATTGATTTAGTAAATACTTTTTTTACTAAATTTTGCTGTAAAATTCTAATATTATTTTTCAGTACAACTGAAAATGCATTTTTTGTTTCAAATAATATCGAAGTGATTTCAAAGCATTTGGTTTCAAATAAGCAATCGATCAATATATTTAAAAATTACACTGTTATATTTGAATATTGAGTCCTTTTTGTTTGTTTTTTGTAGAGGCTGCACGTGGAATATGACCAATTTTATTTTTGATTTTTGTTTTTCAAATTGCCGATTTGCCACGTTTGCAGTTGAGTGATGCAGCTATTCCTTTCTCGGAGAAAAATGTCTACTGTTTTCATATCTAAATTTTCGTTACATTTGTTACTTTTGTGTTTTTTGTGCATCTTGGAAAGGAAGGACATTTTTCTTTTTGAGAAGGAGAGGAAAGTTGAAAAAGGCTTCAATGCATCGCTTTTACTTCTTATCTTTGCCGATCCCTAGAATTTTTTTTCTTACCGTTACTCTGTTCACTTCTGTCCCCTTGACAGTGGCTTGGAGTTTTTTCTCTTTTTGTTTTTTGAACACAGACCTATTTTTTCTCTATTTCTATCTCTCTTTTTGCATATCCCTTCGACGGTCCACGCGCCGCGACGTGACGAGATTTTACTCGACGCCCCAATATTAGACAGTAGCTCTTCGTACTCTATCTTTTTTTTTTGTTTTATTTGTGGGTTTTTAGCGCAGCATACGCCTACGATTTTCGCAATCGTTTTATTACTAACTGATTACCTTCAGCGCGGTAGTTAAGTACCTATATCATAAATTTTTTTCGAAAAGTCAAAGAATTCTTTTGGGTTTTATGTAAACAAATTGTTAACTTAAATTGGTATTTTTTAAATATTAGGTTAAAATAATTATCAATTGCATGTTAATGTCATCACGATAATTAAAGTGCAATTTTCTTAGAAGGCACTCGCACTAATAAATGACTGATAAGACCACGAAGCAAGCGCTCGAAATTGCAAAGGGCAGACTACTCTGTTCTTCGTGCAGTTCGCGCAGGAACATCGAACAGACTTAAAATAAAAAAAAGAATGTTTTCGTGCTCTGCAGTAAGTTGGGGTATTTTGGGCTAACCGTTTAACTGTTTACAGCAATTGCAAAAGCTCAAAGCTGAAAATGAGAGATTGAAAGCCGAAAATCGGGCACTTACCCGCGTGGTGTCCAAACTCACCAATACTACTAAATAGGTAAAGGACAAAAGATAACGAAAAAGCATATCTGCTGTTTAACATGTTGTACATTGTACGTCACGTACAATCATTAATTACCGTTTTTTTCTTCTATCTCTCTTTTTTTTTTGTTTAATTTTCTAATTTTAATTATCTTGTTTCTACTGGTTTTACAGTTGTCTTTTTTTGTTCTTTGTCTTACATTTTAACGTTCTGTTGTCTGCAATTATTAAACGTGACCTTAATTTTTTGTTCTTTTTGAGATGACTTTTTTTGCTACACTCACTGTCTCACACCACTAAGCTTCTATTTTTGGCAGACTTGTTCGATTTCGACTTTTAGTTACTCTCAGTCATAGTTTACTTTTCAATACAGTGTGCGAGCACTACATTTCTAGATTTTAAACAAGAGTGCATTATAGATTTATTTTGCATTGTACACAATGTGGATTATTCATCTTTTCTGTCATTAATTCTTTTCAAATTATTTTAATAGTTGTATTTAATGTTGTTACGTATATCATGAAAAATTTCTATTTAAAAAGATAAAATAATTAATTTATAATAAAATAAATTTTTTTCTTACTAATTACAGTTAACGTTTAAGTTTTGAAATTTGTTTTATTTTATTTTAATTTTAACGAAGAACAATTGATCATTTATTTTTTGCTGCAAACATACCACATTGAATGTACATAAACATCCATCATACGTAATTCTATGATAATCGATCATGAATAATTTTGAAGACAATGTTATCATAGATGCATGAAATGTTTCTAGGCATTTTTAGCGCCTGTTACTTTTAATAAAAATAGATCTCGCGGTTTTAGGTTGACTGTGACGTGAAAGCATGACTGACAAGTAATATTCCGTTTTTAGATTGAGACATACATAGAACTTAGATAATTAATAATTTTGCCTAGTTAATAGATATACCAGCGTTCTTTTTTGGTACAACTAATTCTCAACTTGCCACTCAAATTTAAATCACCTTTAATCTACCCGTATACCTGGATGTTTCCTTCGACTTACAGTATAACTTCTCTCAGAGTGAAAACGTTTGAAAAATCACCCAATTTGAATGAACTAAACCAATCGATCTTAGTTTGCACTTTTAACTCTTAATTTATTTCACTTTTTTTCTTAACTAATTAAAAGCAAAGCGAAAGTAAATGTAAATTATATTAGTACCAAAAGAGGATAATCGCTGATGGCAAGGACGCCTGATTACTTCATAATTTTGAGATATCCACATACACTAATTATTAGCCCCATCTACCCGCCGGCACCGAATCAACCCCCCCGCTCAAGCTGCATCCAGCCTTGATTTTTCAATTAATAACCGCAGCCTGGATACCTCTGTTCTTATTTTTTTGTTTTTTCTTTATTACTGACCCCACGCTCGTACGGTGGTTTGACCAGTCCTAAAACAGCATGTATTTTTTTTTGTGCGAGGCTGACTTGTTCGTCCTGCGGAGTGTGCTGTGAGAGCAGCGGCGAGGACGCGGCCGCAGCGTCAATAATGAATCAGCGACAAAGCTCCCGCTCATTTCATTTGTTGCGTTACACATTTAACCTTCATTCGTTTTGTCGAATTTCCATCGCGCGCCTCACTCGCAATGCGCTGCCACGCGCAGTTTTCCTACCAGCACGTTTTCAAAGTGTGTCTTTTTACGGGCTTGTTACACGTAATTTACACGCATTGTACACAAAATTGAAAATGAGATTTGAATTTTTATAAACTTTTCGTAAGCGTCGCATCACAGTTTGCTCATTCAATTATTATTATTATTAACATAGATTACTCGACATCTACAAAATGCTTGATTATTATTTGCCAGTGGTTTTATTTTTGTTTAATGAAAACACAAAAACAATAGAAAATGAAAATCATTAAAATTAAAAATTTATAATTATTTTAATTGCAAACTACTACGTATCTTTCAGTGAAGTCTCTAACTTGTATTTAAATGATTTATGAATATTATGCAATCGAGTAATTTATAAATTTGCTAATTGTGTTTATTATGATAAATTCATTAAGATCCTTTGAATTTAGAGAACAAACAAATGTTTCTTTTTTTTTACAAATTTTCTTTTATTGTTGTAAGATTATTTTGCATTTGTTTTGCAAATTTCCATTTAATATTTTGATTTGTAAATAGATTTATGATTATTTGTAAGGCACAGTTAAGTTTTTACGTATCTAAGTTTCGCAACTTTAAATTTGAAATTCACTTATTTTCGTTTTTCGATGTTTTGAGAACGTGCCACCCCAAGTCCGACGTTTATGTCACTCCATTTATTTGTCCTCACTACGTAAACGGACGTCTTCTCGTTCACGATTTTTTATTTACCTTTGCAAAGTCTCAAATTTCTTGAAATTAATTATCCTTTCAACAATATTGCACTATTTCAATTTTTCATTAATAAATATATTTATTGAATTACTTAAATTTTGTAACATTGTATTTGTTTCATACTAAACAAATTGTAATAAATATTAACTCTACAAAACAATTTATTTCATGTAAATTGTTATGCTATTTGAGTTTTTTAATTAAAAATTTAACATTAATTTCAAGAAATCGAAATCCATATCCAGTGAACGATGATTTTCGTTAAAAAAAATTGAAAACCTTCCTTAAGCCATTCGGAATAAAAGAAAACGGGCCCACGTGGCTCTGTCACGATGTGCATTTCAGATGATGGAGACGCTGAAGTGCGAGAACCAGAGGCTAAAGGACGAGAACGGTGCCTTGATCCGGGTCATCAGCAAGCTGTCGAAGTAATCAACGGCGCCGAGGCGGGGACACCCCTGCCCTCGCCACCTCTCGACCGCACCACCGGGACACCGCAAAAGGGCATCTCGACCCCGTCGTCGTCGTCGTCCTCGTACCGGACGGATCACACTGTTTTCTTTCGCGCTGTAACGGATAAGTTTTTATTTATTCCGCCGGTGAGGGCGGGACGTCGCTCGATCGTCGTCAATTAAATTCGGCCTTGAAGGGGGGGAGGAGCGACCGGACGCGGGTGTCGAGGCTTTTTTTTTTTATCAGCGGAAGGGTATTTGTAGGGGGTACCCGCGTCCGCTTGAGTGTACATGCAGTCGTGATTTTCCGAAGATTCTTTTTTAACGGAGAGAAAGGGATAGGAAGATGTTTTTTACGGGAGTCGCTGCGAACGTTTTTACCAGGCGCCCCCCGACGGGCGCACTTTTATCGATGATCTGAATCGCTCGGAGCGAAGCTTTGACGAGTGAACTGTTTTTTTTTTTTTTTTTTTTTTTTTTTGAAGTTTTCTTTTTTTTATTTTGATTAACAAGTGTACTTCGCGGCGAGGAGAGTTTACGTACGTTCGTTTTGAAAAGTTTCTACTTAAATTTATCATTATATTGTGTAACATATTATATCAATATTGTAAGTATCAGTATTTTCAAATTGTTAAAAATTGTATAAGCATTTTAATGATCTGTTTCTTCAATTAAGATTTATTATCTACGATACGTGTATAAATAAAAGAAAATATGTAGGCTTAGTAAGTTAAAAGAAATTTTTTATAAAAAAAAAAGAGGAAAATAGGAGGAATATGTTTATTGATTACGTGCGAAAGTGTAAAATTTTACAGTATTGTTGTAAAATAAAGGAAAGTATTACGTTTCGTCTCTGCGAGAGACACGTTGAAAATCACGTGCATGCACTCTCAAGATTCACCTGTAAAAAGAGAAACCGGGAAAGCTAGGAATGAGGGCGAACGAGTGAAAAAAAATCGACAATACCGAAATCCATGCGTCTTGATTCATTAGAGTCGCTTCGACCGACCCTTTCGATATTCCCGAGTATAAAGAGAGAGAAAAAAAACAAAATTACTTTCTCGCGCCGTGATCAAAATCCGATCGAGTCCCTCTCCCTGGTCTCACTCGAAAAATATGCGAGGACTGCGACGTCGTGTTTTCATAGCGCAATGAGCGCACTGTACATTTATTATACTTTAATTGTTTAAAACGACTGACGGGGAGAGGGGCGTCGCAACGCGCAGGGAAAAAAATAATACATATGGCCTTTATCGATTTCACGCAGATTAGAAGACTGTCGAGCATCGGTATTCGCGTGACCAAAATTTTAACCAGGATCCAAGTTCTTCGATCGAAACCGACGCGCGATTTTCAATTTACTTTTTTATCTTCTTCGTGGATCCTGTTTTTATCAAAACCTTTTCCGGTGTTTACGCGACGTTAGTAAGGTAAATTAATACGCAGAGTACGGTTTACGAAACAGAAACGGACTTCGCGGATTGTACATCTAATCGACTCCTGTATTTAAAATCTTCTATGTAATAGGTACTTTGGTTTGACAGAGTCCGTTTACGGTGCGCGTACAAGTCAGTCTGAAAGTTTCGACCTTCGATATCACTTATTTTTAAACCGCGCGATCACAAGGATACGATTTTTCTACGGATAAAAGAAAGAAAAAAAAATTGCACACTCGCCTAAGTGTTTATATACAATCGCTTTGAAGTAAGTCGTTTTTACACGCATTGTTGTACCGTTGGATTTACACTGTGTTTTTCTAAACGCGATTTTGAGGTATACAAGCTTTTTTAAGCGGAGGTGAATATTGAAAAATAAAAAAATCTTTGATACGACTTTTGTGCGACCACCGTTCAGCCGACGCTTGTCCGGCCTCAAGCGTGAATTGCGACAATGTCCTACGATTGACTACTGATTTATCACAGCTAATGTGTTTTCTCTTTTATATGATATTGTTGTACACAATTGTATAAAAAAAATTATGAGCCTAGTTGTTTCTTAAAAAAATGAATGAATTTTGTTAAAGCGAAGTAACATTGAATTACGAGTAACCATTTCTTTAGGTAGGCACCTTTTATTGCATTGTATAATAGTGATATCTATGTGCTTATTGTATTATATAGTTTAAACAAAAACAAACGAGATAAACAAGAAGAAAGCGATCGGGTGGATTCAATTGTAAACTTATGGCGGGTCTCGCAGATCGATCTGAGAAGCGGACGCTCGCAAGATCCTTGCTCTACCGCGCGATCGCTCGGCTCATCCGTTTATTAATCCTTGTTTCTTTGTAAATCATCGAGATCAAAGGGTCGTGTGAGCGTTTGTGCGGACGGTTTTTTTTTGTTTTCGAGCCTCCCATTCGGTCGCTAATGCGGCGACCGGGACCGAGGTAGGCGCGCTTGCCAAGCAAAACTCCCACCTGCCGGTTGCCTTTGTTTTCTTTCCCTCATTTTTTCGACACGTTCGGTGTCGCTGAAGCCAAATACGAGGCATTTATTATGATTACGAGTGCACGGGGAGGAAAAAAGATGATTGTATCCGCCCTCGTGGCTTTTTTTTCTCTTTTCGATTCCGTCGAGATCGACACCTGCCAGGAGTCTCATTCAAAGTCATTTTTTTCTCCGCGGGGGTCACGCGAAACGATGAACTGTTTTTTCTGCAATTATGGCGTATACATTTTAGCGCGTATCACATTGGACGAAGTATCATTGAAACACATCTGATTGATAATGTTCTCTTCGATTACGATAATAAAGATCACACGTACACCATACCTATAATACACTTGTACTATAATTGCGAGTTTTTAGCATTATAGATACACCGGGGGACTGAGGACTCTAGTCTCCGATTCATTGTACGACAAATATTTATTTCCTACTTCATTTTGTACTTGTAACTATGAACGATAATGCAATTAAAAATTTTGAACATGTGTTTTATATTTTCAATGCTTTTATCTTTCACCAACAATTTTTGAAGAGATCTTTTAAAAAACTTTTTTAATTAACACTTATATGTTGTACTTGTTGTAATTTACGTTTGATTTATTTATCTATGGTTAATCTTACATCTGTTGTAAATAATATAATGATAAAATTTTTTAAAAATTAAAAAAACAAGGTTTTTATTTATATTTACAATTTATGTACATTATTCCAACATATTCTTTAGAAGCTTTTCGACATGTCCCATGTTGGCCCTTTGGTTTGTTGATTGTGAAATTTCTTTTAGAAAGAACCTGAGTAATTTCGTTTTTCCTTTTTTGTATTTCTTTACCAAATCTGGATGTTTATCTAACAATTCTTGGCAAATTTTTCGCAGTTCCTGTTCATCCGTTATCTGAATCCAATTATTTGTTTCTACTATCTGAAATTAAAAAAAAAGATTAAATAATATATAGATATGGTTTATTTATTTTCTGAAATACTTACTTCTTTTGGTAATCTTTTTACATCACTAATAATTATTTCCACAACTTTTGCAAATATAAGCAAGTTAATTTTTCCAGCCTCTATAAGATCTATTAACTCACACATATGATCGCGGATTTTTCGACTAAAAATCATTTATAGTGTATATTAAATTATAAAGTTTAGAAGAAAAAAAAATTAAATAAAGTTTAATCATACCAGAAATCCAAGTTTAATTCTTTTTTATACAAAACTTCAAGTAGCTGGTAAATTATAGTTTTTGCAACAACATACGGTGATCGATTCTCATTATCTTTCATTATAAACAAGAACAGTTCTAGTAATTCTGGTTCATTCTGTAAATATTTAATCAAATAAGAATCTGAATTTAGTATAAGAAATTAAAATAAAAACTTAGGAAAATATACTTACGACTAAAACTAGTGCTAAAGCTTTTTTGAGTTTATATTCATTTTCAAGTTTATCACGGGTTTCCTGAGGCATTTCTGGTATTTGAGTATATAATAATGTAGCATCAACCAAATTTTCTTTATTTTCCACGTTCTTATCAATGTGAATGTGCAATGGAGGTAAATTTGGTTCTGGCATAAAACGATAATCCTGTTTTTCCTCTTTATCTCTCATAGCAACAGTTTTACCATGGTCAGCATCCCATGATCGGGTTTCATTAACAATTACTTCTCCTTTTTCACGAAGCTTTATCTGTCTTTTTATTTCGTAATTTACAGCGGAAGCAACAGCACGTACACTGCCAATATTTTTAAGTTCAGTGCGAACACCTAAAGGTTCATTTGGTCTGTTAATGGATACATTTGCATCAACTCTTAGTGCTCCCTCTAAAACAAAGTGTAAAATAAAATTATTATTTAGAATTAGTTAGAATTCACATGTTTAAAAGTAATAAAACATATTTTTAAGATTATTTTTACCTGCCATTATGCATGAACATGTATCCAGTCTTTCAAGGATAAGCATTAACTCTTTAACAAGTGCTGCTGCTTCCTCTCCGTCACTCAAGTCTGGTTCAAAAACGAATTCCATTAATGGCACACCAGCTCTATTTAAGTCTATTAAACTCCTGAGATCATGTAAAATAAACAATGTTACCCATTCTTTAATGCTAAAAAATGTATAACTAAGTTCTTTTTTAATTTATACTTAAATTATTTACATTTTGGAATATTCATCATGCAAGGATTTTCCACTGTCTTGTTCCAGTTGTATTTGCTTTAACTTTGATGATTTTGGATAAGCTTCTTTGTGAATTCCTGGAGTAAATACATGAAACTGTATTTCGCCATCTACAGCAAGTGGTTGTCTTTGTTGCGTAATCTGATAACCAGCCTATTTAAAACAAATAAAGATTAATTTTTGCTATCAAATGAATTTTGCAAAAGTATACTTAAACTTTATAATATTTACAGGTAAATCGGCATAAAAATAGTGCTTCCTATCAAAGTATGAGATCTCATTAACTTTACAAGATAGAGCTAGTGCTGTTAGTACTCCAGCCTCCACACACTTCCTGTTTAAAACCTGCAAGTGAAATTATTTAATAAATTAGTTGGACTACTTAAAATTTGTATTTAGATATTAAACTTACAGGTAATGTTCCTGGAGTGGCGCAATCGAAAAAAGACACGCAAGAGTTAATTGGGCTTCCAAATTCTGTGCTGGCTCCGGAAAACAGTTTGGACTTTGATGAAATTTGTGCATGGATTTCCAGGCCAATAACCGAATTCCATTTTTCTCTGAAGCAAGCAAGTACAATAATTATTACCCGCACTGTTCACTTGAATCATTATTTTATTTACGCAAGACTTAGAAAGCACCGTTAAATCAGATTATTCTCGCAAACATAATTTCCCCAGCAGAAAAGTCAAGCAAAACACCGGATAAGTATAACTTATCTCGCGAGATCGGAAAGTGCAAGTAGCAAGAGTAATCAACGCTCGCGATACTTTATTTACGTAAGTAAAGGAGATAAAGAAAAACGAACGGCCGGCCGGCGGCAGTACGTCATTATATCTATCGGCGCGCACTGGGAATCGAAGAAATCCTCAATAGCCGTAAACGAGCGGGATAATCGCGGCATCGTTTTCTTTTTTGCCAATCGCTATAAATAAACCGTCGTAACCTATAGCCGAGGCGTGTACACCGGCGTCCAAGGCTCGCGAGCTCTCACTTTGGTCTCTCCTTGGCTGCGCTGAAAGTCCTGCAGTGCAGCCTCTCGTTGATGCGGAGCCGCGCGGCCGCGAGTGACCTCATCCCCACGGCGAAGGACCCCCGGCAGCTCTCCTGCTACGCTATCGCCTCGCCGGCACTGCGATTAGTGTGTACTCACTTGCGGCAGCTTCCGCATTCGCGCGAGCGCTGAACATAATAATATAACCTAACGCGTGGGGAGAGCAGTGCCACGCACTCCGTGGCCTTCGATAAGCTCGCCGCGGGCCCAGTCCTCGCGAGTGTATCGTCTACGCTGCTTTTATTTGTAAGGCACAGCTCAGTACTGACGGAGTAGTGAATCGAAAGGGTACGTCGGGACTCGGGAGTGACCATTGCGCGAAGACTCGAAATCGCTGGCGAGCGCGACTGCATTTTGGTTATCATGTTAGTTTGTTGTTAATTAATTAAATTAATTAATTGATTATATTTTGGATTGTTGTGTGTTAAATTGTATAGTTAATAGTTTTTATGCAGTGCTTGTGGTCTTTTTTTATGGCTTGAGAGGCTTTTTATGCTTTTTCGATCGACGGTTTTTATTTTCTTTACGAGAGTAAGGAGATACTTAACCTATTATTATGCATGCAAGCAATGACTCATGTAATGAATGGTTCAGATTTTTTTAACGCCTAAGAATTTTTAGTATAATCATAAAAATATAATTGGATAAAGTTTAAAATTTAGATAAGTTGAAGAATCAAAGTGATGTAACGCTTTATTACCTGCCCGCTTATGTAAATAGCAATTTTTATCTCAGATTAAAGAGTATGCTTAAAATTTTCCTCATTAAATGTTTTCTTTAAAAGATAATAAAGTAAAGCATTCTTTTTAAATCATAAAAATCTTCCTGTTTATAAATTTTTCAATATTTCATTTTAATAAGATTTTCTGATAATAGCATTGTTATTTTCATTGTTGTGTTATAACAATTTTGATAAGGGTAGTATTGTCGTAATATTTATTTCATTTTATAATTTAAATTAGTATAGTACTGAATTATTAGGTAATTTATAATTTTCTTTTCCACTTTTCAATTTCAGATCATTATCTCTTAATGTGAGAAATAGCTGTTAAGTTCAATTACTTGAGGACATCCCATTGGTTAGAACATCATCATGTCAAATTCTATTGTTCGCTGTACATGCGGACCAATGATATTCAGAATGAAGAGGATGAAAATGGCATTACCACTGTGTACGTTACTTTAAGCTGCAAGTAATTATCAGTTTGCGCGTGAAAATGATACAGTTGTGATTAGGACTAACTTATGCTGTGTAAGCATTTAAATTAAAAGAGTAAAACAGTAGCTGCAATCATGTTTCAGTTACCGCAAAGCTCTGTGTTTTTAAGAGCCAGCTCAGCCTTTGGCTATGGCTTATCATCATTTATGATTACTGTTGTTAATAAAACAGTGTTAACCTCTTTTAATTTTCCGTCATTTCAAGTATTAGGCATTGGACAGATGCTGGCTACAGTTGTGGTACTTTTTATAGCTAAAGCACTTGGCTACATAGACTATCCAGGTCTTGATAGGTCTACATTTAAAAAGATCTGGCCACTGCCATTAATTTACATATGTAATATGATTTTTGGTCTTGGTGGAACTAAGCAACTAAGCCTTCCAATGTTCACTGTTCTGAGAAGATTTAGTATATTGATGACAATGATCGGAGAATATTATTTGCTGGGAGTGAAAGCAAGGACATCTGTACAATTGAGTGTTTACACAATGATTTTAGGAGCATTAATAGCAGCCTCAAATGATTTGGCATTCAATTTAGAAGGATATGTTTTCATTTTATTGAATGATTTTTTTACCGCTGCAAACGGAGTGTACATGAAGAAAAAATTAGAATCAAAAGAATTAGGAAAATATGGTTTAATGTACTACAACTCTCTGTTTATGGTAGCTCCAGCTATTGTACTAGCATGGTGGACAAACGACATTCACAAGGCTATTGAATTTCCTCATTGGACCAATGCAATGTTCCTAATACAATTTGTGATGTCCTGCTTTTTGGGATTTGTTTTATCTTACAGTGTAATACTTTGTACATACTATAATTCAGCTCTGACTACTACAATAATTGGCTGTCTTAAAAATATATCTGTTACATATTTAGGAATGATGATCGGAGGAGATTACATTTTCTCTTGGTTAAACTTTATAGGTCTAAATTTAAGTGTGTTAGGTAGTCTAATTTACACGTGGGTCACATTCACCAGAAAAGAACCCACAGAGCCAAAGTACACTCCTCTGCAGGAAGAGCAAAACAATAAAATGCAAGTTATATGACCTTTAGGTAGTTTTTTCGTATGAATGAATTTCTTCATGTACTGAATTCGTCCAGTAGCGATGAAACTTTTTTTAAACAAAACGAGAGTCCAGATCTTTGATATGTCAGAATCTTGTCTAATTCAGCAATACTATTAATTTAAGATTATAAATCATTTCTATTTTTCTTAAAAAGAAACTTCAGTATTGTAGAATATTTAGATAACTTTCATTAGTTAAACTAAAGAAAGAGTCAAGACTCTCGCTTGGCAACAAAATATTCTAAACGCATCATCGAAGCGCACACCTTAAAATTGTGTACAAACAAGTAATTTTCACTAGCCTTCTGTAAATAAGTATATAGCCTTGTAAAGTTGAAATTTTGTAAAATTTTTCTCTGTAAAAAGCAAATACAGTCATCGAATCATTGTAGTCATTGAGACTTGTCTTTTGTCATCTTCACCGTGTGTGATCTTCGTGTGATATCGCACGCCTGTGACTGTCGGAATGTCGTGTGCCATTCTTTCTTCTTTTTTCTTTCATCATTTACTTCTTTATTGTATACTTATCATTAAGCCAAGGGTCAGGTAGCATCCTGATGCGACGCGTTTTTTTAGGTGAAAGACGACACCGTAAACGAATCGTCGTCGCGCTCGCTTATACCAAAGTCGAGTTACTGTTACCATAGGACAACACGTTGCGTGCCATAGTCCACAGTGGCTTGTTACATTAATTACTTTTACGCCAAATATCTATGTCATTTTTTTTTCGTAGACGTCTTTTTTTCTTCTGGTTCGTTTCTGAATCGTTGTAAATTGTAACATAAACGTACCATTATGTTCCTAGCATTTTACGTGTACAAAGTGTCGGAATAGAAAATAAATTATATCATACAAATTATCAAGCGTTGGTTTATCTCTCAAATACACATTTCCCTGATTCTCCAAATAGAATTTAGTACTATTTTATAATTTTATATATGAAATTTGTGCATTGTTCAACTTTTTTCCCTCATTTGATATTTTTTGACTTTTAATGCAAAAAACAGTCGTTAAAGTACTTATTGTAAGTAAATAACTCTTTAAACTTATTTACGACTTCAAAAATTAGCAATATTTTTTATTGCAATATTGATATTTATAATTTTTAAATGCATAACAAAATTTGGTCTTACATTTTGCAACTATTCTTAATCACTAGCCTTGGTCGATTAATTACTAAATTGCACACCGATAATTAAGTATTCTAAAACTTACCTACTTATGATTTCATTATCGGCCAGACCTTTATGATAAGAATAATTTTTTCTACCTCAAATAATGTTAACGAGTTGATAAAAGTCATATTTCTTTTGCTCGTCAATTTTTCTTGATATTATGACAATTGGGTTTATATTAAGAATGTTTTACTTTAAGAATTTACTTACTTTTCTGCCCAAAAGAATTAAAATTAAAGTTGTGCTAATAAATTTATAGAAAAAATTAAAATTAGCCTCTTATATAAAATAGAAACTTTCATTGTCTATTTTCCATCAAGTTGCGTGTATCTCTCTATATTAATTTACAATACACATTTTTTAATGTATCAAAATAAATGATTCATGAATGATATTACACGACAATTCAAGATTCCATATCTTATCAGAAAAATATGCTTTTTCTGTAATTTTTTATCTTCAATTTTCAGAAGCATACTTTACCCATTTCAATGTACATATTTGAAAATACAGGATTCAAATTTACAAATATTGTTTAAAAATTAACGAAATTTTGTTAAATTTTTTATAAAAATTTTTTCATTTTTTATAAACTATGAAATTCTACAAAAGTACTTTTATTCTGGAATCTGGAAAGGTTTGAAACTAAGTTTTCTCTCTGTACGTTTTTTAATTTCAGTACTAGACATTATCGAAACTTAACTTTTCTGAACTTATATTTTCCCGTAAAAATTACGATGAAGCTCACTGTAAAAATTACGGAAAAAACATAATCGCTGGTCAACAAGACGAAAATTTCTACGAGGGAAGCTCCGCGTAAAATTTACGCGATTACGTTTTTCCCCTATTTTTTCGCCTCCCCGTAATTTTCACGGTAAAATTCTTGCAGTGTACGAAAGACTAATATCAATAACTAATAAGTACCAACTTTCACGTTTTATTTCTAACGCACACGCGTAAAAATCCCATAAAGAAAGAGAATATCTAAAAACCCAATATCATTTCAGGTGTGCAGTCGAGACGCGGGCACTCGCAGGAGGCGTTCGCAGAGGACTACGCCCGGCGGCGCGTGGAGCTGTCGGCCTTTCAGCGCGCCCTGCTGACGGTGGGCTCGGCGACGATCTCCATCGCGAATCCGTTCCGCGGCGACATGATCGCCTGCCTGGGCGAGACGACCGGCGAGCGGGCCCTCGTGCACTGCCGGCGGCGCATGCTCGAGACGGACGAGGGCCGGCGCATACTCGACGAGCAGCCCCGGGTCAACAGCCGTACCGTCGATCTGGAAGGGCTCAAGCGACTACCCCCCGGCACCGTCGGCAGAACCTACTCGGATTTTCTCGTTGCCAATGTGAGTCGGAGGCGAAGATGTTGTTTGGTCTTCTTCTCGCGGGATTGTAAAAAATCTAATCACGCGAATAGATATTTTGTTTTGGAAAAAGTTAAGCAACTTGCAGCTTGATTAGTTCAGTTTTCAAACGGAGTGATTTTTTTACTCCTTCACACGTTGAGAGATTATTTTATCATGATTTTAATTCACATAAGTTCTATAAAAAGGATATGTATGAACTTGGTTTTTATTAGTATCGATAAAAACGTTTGTTTATAAGCAGTACCCTGCAGATATTATTAATGGATTAGAGTTTTTTCTTACAAAAAATTATATTTACAAGGAAAATTATTATCTACGTATGTTTGTACTGGCATCTGACCCATGCATTTGAAGTGTTAAGTCATTGGTCAATATATCTCCTATTACATTATTAATTTTATTCTGAAAAATTAATTGATGTTATTTGTTGAAATCTTCATTCAGAACAAACATTCTGAAAATGTTCATCACAAGATGTTTAAGTAATAAAAGAATACGATGAAACGGTATTTTCTCAGTAGTCAATCTCAATTGTGAGTCATAAACTGACGGAAAAAATGCTGATAAAAAACTGTGATGCTACTGATCTAATCATCTCCGTAAGTAGCAACATCCGTCAGAGTTCCTGCGTGAAATTCGATTACGCAATTACTTTTAGTAGTAATTTTTGCCTATTTAAAAATTAAATTAATCATGTAATTAAATTTTCATTATTTCTTGCTCTGCTCATCGCAATGAGTACATCGGTAAAAAATTTTCTTCAAGACTTTATAGTTGACCATTTACATAAACTAATCTTTTAAAAACAATATTATAGGAATTGTTTATTCAAGTGCCGATTGGTTATTTCCGCAAACTATTTTTTTACAAACAAATTTACAAGAAAATTTATACATCCACTGAGTCGAGTTTAATTTCAATTGTGCAGAAAGTATCTCCCGACGACCGGCCACCGGTGCAATTCGTGGACGACCTGGAGCTGGCTTACGTGATGCAGCGGTACCGCGAGGTCCACGACATATTCCACGCGATGCTGCTGATGCCGACGACGATGCTGGGCGAAGTCGCCGTCAAGTGGATCGAGGGCCTCCAGCTGAAGCTGCCCATGTGCATCACCGGCGCGATATTCGGCGCGGCTCGGCTCAAATCGAAGTGAGTCTCTTCGACTCCGATTCTTTTACTTAATCATCGTGCTAGTGGAATTTAATTGTATTTTTTTTTCACGACATAAATTTTAATGATTATATTTTTCATGCAGGCAGAGGAAATTGTATTTGAATTATCATCTCCCGTGGGCCATCCAGACTGGCAAAAATGCCAAATTTTTGTTGGGCGTTTATTTCGAAGAAAGGTGGGAGCAACCCCTTGACGAATTTCACAAGGAAATGAACATTAAACGTCTTGTATAAAACTGCGATCAACGTCAAGAAAGTTTTTTTGAATTACGACGGATTAGAGCGTAAGAGTTTTTTATTTAGTTTAAACTTAAATACATTAATAATAGGAGTGTGCTATATTTATGAACTTAACTATGTAAAGTACATGTACAGAATTTTAAGTTTTATTGAAGTCTGTAAAAAAAGTAATCGATTACTTTTTATTTAAAAGTGTTATTAATTTTATTATCGGTAAATTTTATCTAGGTTTCATAGTAATCATATTGTAAAACAAAAAATAAGTAAATTTTATAGTAATCAAATACTTTTATTCAGTTATTTCTTTAATTCGTAATTATCACGTATTAACAGTGCTTCCAGAATTTCCTGTGCCTGAAAACTATCCTAGAAAGTAAACTTTTTTTTACACGTAACATATATCCTTCATGTTCAGCCAGTTTAAAAAAAGCAAGAAATATTTTATATCTTAGCAAGTATACCGAAGTGAAATTATGATTTTAAATTGTACAAGTACGTCACGCAACAAGAGAAGATTAATATTTTTCTCTCTGCCATTAAACTCGTATTTGTGCATACATATATATTCATTTTTACAATTACTTTTAAAAAATTTGTGTGTACTAATATTATAATTCAATTATTTAAAATCTAATTATGTGCGG
>UXGC01000608.1:0-78874 GCA_900480045.1 Eurytoma adleriae | reverse complement strand
TCGTAAAGGAAATATTGGGCGAAGTTGACGCTTGCGTCGCTGCTAAAGAACGTACCGACCGAAAATTGGACATTTACCACAAGTAATAAAGAAACATCATATATTCTCGCATCATACTCTTTCGTAAATTTTAATTTGCTTATATAAAAATAATTCTAAATTCACAGAATCGATCCGAAATCATATGCCACGTACCGACGCGAGAAATTCAAGAAGTCTGATATTCTAGCATCAAATCGCAACTTGAAGTTCGAAGGCACGGCCTTATTGATGCAAGGTCGCGGTAAGATGATTCCAGTCGTCGTTGTCTGCCTGACGGACGTCCTCTTCTTCCTGGCTGGCGAACAGAAGTACGCGTTCTTCGTACCCGAGAACAAAGCCGGCGTCGTCTCGCTACAAAAACTGCTGGTGCGCGAAAAAGCTGGCCAGGAATCTCGCGACATCTACCTCATCAGCTGCAATCCCAGCGAACCCGAAATGTTCGAACTGAAGGTGCGCAATTTTTTCTGGACCATTATATTTTACTAATTATTGTTCAAGTATACTTCTATTTAGTTTTAATGAAGAATTGAATTTAACAAAATTGGTATAAGTGACGATGACGTTGATTGATGTAGGTGAAAGAACCACGCGATAAACACCTGTGGATCAAAGCGATTAGGGCGGCAGTCGAGTCCTGCCCGCAGGAGCCAGAAAATGAGAATAGCAACTTCATCGAGAATAACGTGGTCAATGAAATGAGGGACGCTCGGTCACAGTCCCAGTCAAAACTCCCTTCCGAGGAAAAGATCAGACTTGCCAAAG
Organism: Eurytoma adleriae; assembly: GCA_900480045.1. Taxonomy (NCBI): domain Eukaryota; kingdom Metazoa; phylum Arthropoda; class Insecta; order Hymenoptera; family Eurytomidae; genus Eurytoma; species Eurytoma adleriae. Next base: position 78,070 of record UXGC01000608.1, on the reverse strand, counting down.
AAACGCACCTTCAGAGTATTCTTGGTAAATAATTTTCTTTTAGAGATCATTGAATTTTAATAAAACGTGTAAATAATTTAAATGTGTAATTTAAAATATATTTTTAAATTTTTAGACGATTTAAGAAAGAAGGACGAAGAGCAAGCATCATTGTTCGAACAGAAAATGGAATTGCATATGAGATTACATCATGCACTTAATTTGCGCAATGGTAATGAAAACGATGTTGATAAACTGGACAAAGAATTAAAAGATGTACCAACATCATATTTGAGGCTTGTTCGCGGTGAAGGTATCAATTCGACACAAATGTGGCAAGAGGTAAGTAGAGTTTTTCTTTTTTATAAAAAGGTTGAAAAATAAATTTTCTTAACATTTGGTGGCGCGAAGTAAAAGATTAAAAAAAAATGAATTTCTACTGTGCAAGAATTGATGAGCAGCATTCATACTGGTTTCGTTATTACGAAACCATCATTACAAATGAGTCGAGGTGTATAAGTACATTTAAATATTTTTCTTTTGCTTAGGCACTTGAAGCTGTTCAGGAAGCTATGCGGTTAACTAATTCATTATCATGCGGTGCAAGTGGTGGAACACTCTCTAGGAGCCTGAGCTCAGCTGGAGAACGCCACAGCGACGCATACATACCACCTGCGTTAGTAGTTCCCCGAAGAGCCGAGACTTTCGCTGGTTTCGATCACAATAAGGTAAGACTTATATTAGTAAAACAATCTCTTAACATTATAATTGATTTTTCCTTTTAATTGAAAAATATTTTTCAGGAACGTTATCCATGGCGAGATTCAGTGGCATTGAATAGTGGACCACCACCTTCATCAAGAAATAGCGAAGCCGGTGCGAGTGAACAGGCCGAAGGTAAAGAAGAAGACGAGTTGGATGCGTACAAAGATACCCGCGAGGTAGCTGTAAAGCTATCTCACTACGTGCATACGTTACTTTGCATTATCAGCAATCAAATGACTACCATCGAGAGCTTACAAGCTCAATTGGGTAGGTAGATTCAACGACGATTAATATTCATTTAAAATGAGAATAACGCTTCAGTTACATTTAAAAAAATGAATTTACATTTCAGCTGGATTTAAAGAGGGTAGCATCAGCAAGTCGAACAATCGACCGAATCCAAACCGTCAGCTGGAGGAGTTACGCAATCTGCAGGACCAACTTAGCCGCGAGCGCGCGGAGTTTCGAGTAGCTTCGCAACAGGAACGCGCTCAACTTGATGAAGAGCGCGCCGATCTTAATAAGCTGCGCAATCAACTCATAATAGAACAGCGCGACGTCGCAAAACAACGCGAAAAGCTTTATCGGTTTCTCGAGGTACAAGCTCGCCAAGGAGCGTCATTGAGCTCGGGAGTGCCAGTTTCAGTAATTCCGCACTCCGCTATCGGTTCTGGTGCTGCCGGCGATGCTAGTCAAACTTCCACCAGCCGCAAAAAGTCACAAACTGACGAGAAAGGCATGATTCCACAGAATCTTTTTAGTGCCACGAACCAGCAGAAAGTTCAGCAACTGCCTGTCAAGCAACAGCTGCCTCTCAAACTTGCTAGCGGTAGCAATAACAGTAGTCATTCCAGGTTAGTACCAAAACATTATTATTCTTTTGCTGATGGATTGAAGCCATGTTAGATTGATTCGTTAAGTACGTTACTTAACGTCTATCCTTTACAGCAATATTAACTTAATTTAAAAAAAAAAATTTGCATCGTATTGCATTCCTCAATTATACGAGTATACAGCACTTTCTATCACATCTGATGAAAGATCGATATTCGCCATTTACAGAAGCAGTAGCATGATAAACAACAACAGCCCAGATCGTCATTCTCGAGCAGGCAGTAGTCCGGCTATCGTAACTAGCAGCTCCACCCTTTCCTCGCCGGAACTCGGCAGCAGCAACAGTCATCACAACAACGGATCAAGCTCCCTCAGTCACTTTTCACTGACAAATCGTTCGCTGCGCAATACTCGCATACCCGAGCCCTATCCGCGTAAACACCACGTGCAGCAGCAGCAGCAGCAGCAACAACTATCGCAACAACTTTCTCCACCGCAGCAGCAACAGCAGCAGCAGCAGCAACAGCAGCAACAGCAGCAGCAGCAGCAGCCGCAGCCGCAGCAACCGATTGAAGAGCAGGTGCTGTTTTTGTGACGTATCTTGCGTTTTGGGCGCAAGCACTTCAATCGTTCGGCGCGCGCCTCGACCGGCAGCTCGGGCACATCCACCCTGACACCCACACCGACGAGGGCCGGGGTGGCAGCCGCGAGTGGCACGGCTCAATCCGAGGACTCTCAGCAGACGCCCCGAAGTAGGGTCAAGTCGTTTTGATTTCCGATCCTCAAGCGCGACAGGAGGTAAACTGACGCGACGCGAGTCCAGCGCGCACGGGACACTGCAGGGACGCGAGACGCGCTTCTCTCTACTCATGCTCCCCACGGAGCTTCGAGCTGCATTTTGTACATTTGTAAATAGCACAGTCTCGCGGGCTACCAAGATGAGCAGAGACTGGATGGATTCCGAAAAGTATTTTGAAACGAGATTGTCGTTTAACACGGGTATTAGCTGAGCATTTAGCCGGCCAATTCAATAGGTTGCGAGTATTACGTCTTTGCAGTCTTGCGCGAATAGTCAATAATTGAGTATTACTAAATATTTAGTATGTTATTGATAATCTGAGAATGGCCCCGTAAGTGCCGTACGCAGTGATTATACTTATAAGTATAATGTCGTCTGCTTTCTTATACCGAAATTGAACGGGCAAGAAAGTTAAGTTTTTTTGTATCCAATTTTTTTTATTTTAAAAGAAGTAAAAACATGATTGCCATTTTTTACGAAAATAAAGGAAATAACATTACTAGATCTCGACAAAATTTTACCCATTCGCTAACTTTTAATTACAATGAATTGAATTCGAGATTCATATAGATTTGCGCATTTATTTCGTATAAATATTACATAATTTTTGACAATCCGCTCTAATTCCTATAACTGTATTTTACATTCCTACGCGAAGCGTACACCTGACATAGATACGCTAACAGTAATTACTCAATTTAGACACTAATGCAATATTACTATCCTTTTACCAAATGAAATTTTCTCTTGTGATCAGAGAATTAATTTTGTTAAAGTATGAAGGTAATGGATTATTAAAACAAAATATTTTGGAACTATTTATTGTTCACATAGAAATAGAATTGAGACACGAAGTGAGACTTTTAATCGTGTATACTTTTAAAGAGTACGCTTGCTCAATGGTTCGATTTCAAAAGACTTAAAGTTTATGAAAATAACAGTATTAATGAAATTAAAAGTATATACAATGAAACTGAGCTGTAATCTGTAAAATATATTATAAAATTCAAGTTATCAAAGAAATTCTTATAATGTAGAAGCTACTTATCGAACGATGCGAAAAAAGAAGTTTAATTTTTTTAACAAGTTGTCCGATGAATTTTTGAAAAAAACACATTCTATAATTTTTTGGGATCCATTCATTATCTGTTCGTTGACGCTCGAATCGCTGCTTACAGGCAGTCGAATGATTTGGACAATGTCAGTATCCCGAGCGTGTCGACTCAATTTGCGCGTCCGAGATTTTTCTGTGCTGTTGATATTTTTCCTTCAAATTTATATAGTGAACCGTTTGTAGAAAAATGAAAAAAAAACTTGACGTAGCATTTTTTTTCTTATAAACGAATATTGTGCAAAAAAAAATTACTAAACATGTAACAGGAAAAAGAGAGTCGCGAAAGAAAAAGGGAAAGCGAACATAAGGGCAATAACCGTAAGCTTTTGCGACAGTTAAACACAACTTTGAAAAGGAGTTATGCCGGAAAAACATGAAAGAATTTTACAAGTGAAATATGTCAAATAACTAAAGAAAAAAAATAGCTTAAAGTACTAGAGGCCAATTAAAAGGATATTTAAACTGGCCACTCTTGTTGATACGTCGCTTGTTATAATATAATAAAAAAAATGCTGACTGACTGTTCTGAGTATGTCGTTTTAGACGAATCTTTTAAACAAAATAGGAGGAATTATAATAAGAATTATAATAAGAAATGAACGAAAAAAATAAAAACCTGTTGCTGTTTGGTGGCGATGAAAATGTAGGCAGTTAAAAAATGCGGTTATACATATATTATAAATATGTATAAAAATATATATTTATATTTTGTTTTGTGTGTAAATGGATGAGTGTGACTGTTACGATGGCATGTATGCAATGTGTTTCCTGAAAAAGGCTGTTTCTATCTTGCTGCATCATTCGGTAAAAAAAAGCCTTTTACTGCCAATTGAAATCATTTCTTTTCTTTTTTTTCGTACATTTCACTGTGACTTATTTAACAGTTGTTATGCTGTGTGCATGCATACGCTGACAGTGAACTGTGCTTTACACGAGAGAAAAAAGCGTCTGATTGTGAGAGAGTATTAAAGGGCCTAATGCGTACTTTAAAACGAGCACACACATACATACACACACTAAAGCTGTTGATAAAATTGCACGAAAAAATATCATTTCAGCGGAAAATTGATTTTACTATGAAGATGTGCAATAATTTCTTAAAAATTATTTTTTAATTGTATGTTTTCAGTTTTAAATTGTACAAATTTCAGAAATTATAATAATTTTTAAAAATCATTACATATTTAATTTTTTATCGCTGAATCGAAGTATCGCTGAAACTATTGGCTTTAAAGCAATTTTGTCGATAGCAGCATTTTTACTTCAGATACCCTTATCGTTCGTTATGAAGTTCTATTTGTTATACTCTTTACGACTGTTCGATGCATTTATAATATCGCTATAGTTTAAAAATTATAAACTTCTCGCATAATTTTTGCTCTATCGCCTTAGATTTGAAATTATTGTGTATATCAATTTTAACGTCGATCATCGAACATTAATCAGACGAATAATGAAAATAAAGAAAAAACGCGTGCTTTATGATCGATCGACGTTGACTTTCTTTGCATTTAAATTGCAATTTTAATGTACTTAATAATCGCGAATTTACTCCAATACATTGTACTCGAGCAAAATTTTCTCGATAATTTGTATATAAATTGTATGTAAGTTATAAATATTATATTCATTAGCATTTCGTTTATCGATCGACGGAAACGTGTTGTATACGTGTTTCGAAGAAATACATGTGCGTGCGAAATAAGACGACGATATCGAGTCGTCCCATGTCTGTAAATGTACTGTCACAGTAGGACATTTCTTATACTGTAATTTTTAAAGAAGCGATATTTTATTGTATACTTGAAAAAGAGAAAAAAATATAAGAGAAGAAGATAAAGCAAAGGTGGAAAGTTAAATTTTGCGATGTTTGTGCCAATAGCCAACACGATATCTTCATTCTCTTTCTAGAAAGGGAATACATTGTTTTACGAATCACCTCGTACGTGCAACGTGCTCTGTAGTAAAAAAAGTATCTTATGTATAAAAAAAGCGAGTACCATTGACGATATAATAAAAATATTCCGATTGGCGAAGGAAATATTGATCCATACGTTCGATGTTTACTTCAGATTCATCCACTGCCACTCTCTCGTTACAAAACGAATTTTACTCTATAATTGGATTTTAAATCATGGACTTATTTATCGTATTTATTAATTGTTTGTTCAGTGACGCGAACAAAGCTGTTCTTTTTAATTAGAAATTGAATTACCGCTTTGAAATAAGATCGGCTTTAATAAATTTGTAAAACTCCGATTTTGCATTAATTTTTTAAATAAAAAAACATGCCGTTCATTTTAAGAGACTAATTATTTTCATGAAAAAAATATATATCGAGAGAAAAAACAAAGTGAGTGACAAAAAATAAGAACGAAAAAGTATTCGCTATCGCTAAGTGTAAAAAAAAGGATTCTACTTAAAAATATTGTGAGACAAATCAATATACTGTTAAAAGTTAAGATGCATGCACGTGCAATATAGGGTAAACTAAGTTGTTGGTCAATCAATGGCGTGTGTGATGACGGAAGTAACGAAAAAACATAGAACTCTATTAAATAACTATATAGTAAGTTAAAATCGATATACGTGTATAAAAAAAGATGGAAATAATGAAATAATGAAAATATTTCTCAATCAATCATGATGATGACAATAGACTATAACTTTAATTCCAATACAGTGTTATATAAATATGCGAAAGATCTAAGAATCGCGAATTGTTATAAATGCGGTTCGCTGATGGGAGTGTAAAGATAAATATAAAAACAGATATCTTGTTGTTACTGCATCCATTGCGTGTGCATAAGTGATAATGCATTTAATCGTTGTTAGCTGACTGACGACGAAATAAATTTAGATTTATCCTGCGCGAAAAATAAGTCCTGTACGATTTTTCATCAGTGCAGAAATAGAGCATAACGATCGTTTCATTGGAGCCTCTTAAACAATCAGTGAGACATCATGCGAACTTTTTACAAGCGCATTTTTAACTCCAACTTTTACGTCTTTGCATAGTTTGTCACGTGGAAAAAATGCAGCAATATTAATTTCATGTTCAAATATTCAAAATGTTTTCTTGGAACAGGACTTTTACTTTTGAATACTTTTTCATTGAAATAACTGAACATTTTATTCTTACCTATTGAAAGTCGTAATTCTTCAACGTCACCACTCCTAACGATATAAGGTCTTTCTAAATCTAGAACACTAAGATCCAGTTAAATCATTAACATCGTTTCATCGCATACTCGATTCTGTACGCTCTAATGAAAGGTAAACTTTGAAAAAAGAAACTATAAAATTGTTAACCTCATCTCTTTAAAGTAATTCCAAACAAGTTCGAAACCTCAATCATTTATTAACTAGTAGGGAAAGATGGCCTATACAATAGTCATTTAATTTTTACAATTATAAGATGTTAAGGGTCCAAGGACGGTCAAAGAATATTCGATTGCAATGAAAGTATCACGAAGTTAAAAACCAGTTTGTTGGTTTCTTTGACCGCCTTCGGCCCGGTAATAATATTAATTGTGAGGTCCCATCGCTGATCACTGATTGAGAGTATTCCAACATAAAGTGAAAAATCTCTTTCCATTCCAATCGCCGCTTATTTTTCAAACGGACTGTTCGATGAAAGAGACTAAATGGAACCTTGTACTTTTAATCTCACGGGTGATGCTCATGGAAACTATTTTTATACATTATACTCTGTAACATTTTCGATCTAAATGAAGGTAAAAAAAAAATCATAATTGTGATAAATGACTCTACTGTTCGTTTTTGGTAGTCTAGAAATTCAATTACTGCTTTAATGAATGTACATCTGCGAGTTTCAATGCACGAACGCATCTCCCAATAGAGCCTTTAAAACGTTTTAACAAGTGTTAATTAATTATTTTTGTGTAACTGATAAATTAATTTGTAAGCTGATGTCAAACCAATCGTGAAAATGTTATGTATATTTCAATGTATCGCATCAATTACCGCAGTGAGATCGAAACGAGAGATTAATTTAAACAAATGTAAAACATAATTATTGATAATTAAAGTGAAACATTGATATTCCTACCCTAACTTAATAGACTGACTATTTGCATTTAACTTGAAAATGATTTGGTGTCTTGTTACAGCGTTTTAAAAGAAACATAAACTATTACGATGTTGATGCAATTACTCAAAATCGAATTTACACGATTGAAGCGGCAAATGTACATTCTAAACTAAAGCTCTTTTCTAGCGGCAACTGATCGTTCTCATTTCGGTGCGATTCGGTAGTGGTTAAAAAAAAGTTGACCGACGTAGGAAAACTTTGTATTATTAAATTAAATTTAGATCACACTCTTTGAGTCTTGCTACCGAAACGCACGTCATGTGAAAAAGTGTAAGTAAAAAAAGTAGGTATATAATCTATTCTGCGATTGTCATGCGCTATATATATTTTTTGGAAATATTACAAAAAAAACGCCTTTTTTGAAACTTTATCCTTGTTAAATCTTGTATGGTTAAAAAAAATTTTTGCTCGCGATACGCGGTGGGCAATGGTGAATCTAACGGGAATTAAATGTGAATAATGTTGATTGCCTCGAAGTCTCTAGACTTCAAGTCTTCATACTTTGTACGAGCGACGCATTTGATATATAACTGTGAGGATGGCTCGCTAAGTACCTTTACTCCTCCCTTTTTCCTAGTAGACTATATATATAAATAAAATTATACTTTTCATTTATTTACCTGATAAAGATACGATGAACTCGCATTCCATTCTATATCTTATAACACATGCTACATTTTCGATTGTTATGTCATACATTGTTCAATAAAACTAGCCACGTAAGAGACAAAATAATACTTATTTATTATAAATGTACAAAAAACTGTTATTGTAATAAAGAAGATTGTAAAAGGGTAATACAAAAAATGAACAAAAGAAAAGGGCTTATGTTATTTACAATCTCGTAATTCAAGATATCTTCATTAATTTTATCATTAAATTAATTTTTTTGGTTTTTCAGATGTGTGTGCATAGAATATTTAAATATATTAGCAGTTTTATTACTTATTTTTCATTTTTTATACCTTAAAAAATGATTTAAAAAATGTAGTTTTGAATAACGCGCTTTTGTTCGTTTTGCTAAATGATTAATGATTGGTTAATCCTGTTTTTTGGCTTTTATTGTTAACAGAAATTCACCAATACGGTGAGAGCTCGACAGTCGCGCGGATTGCACGAACTGCGCAGGCGCGCAGCTAGCTGAGCCCATTATTCACGTACTTTTATACGTTATTCATTCGTTGTTGATCTACTTTCCTCGGACGGTGCGTTGGTGGTGCAGGTATATTGGCCCAAACAATAATCGTCCAAGTCTGAAGAAAATCTAATGTTACTGCAGAGATAAAACATAATACTCGAGCTTTTCTTACCGTCATCATCATCATCATGAATAGAATCAGGTTAGTTGGTATTTAATTTTGATTAACCTTAAATAATGAAAAAGCTGAAAAAGTTATTGCAATTGTCAGCTGTTAAAGTAATTTCAAGTAAAAGTAATGTAAACAACGCTATCCTTGATGGTAAAACTCAGAAAATCCTGTCAAATCAGTACACAGTAAAACAGACATTAATTCCAAAAGGCAGCAAATATCAACGTAACAGTTTAAGCATGAGGACGTGGTTTACAATGTCTTTTTATTTTATACCTAAGGATTAAAAAGTAAGCCATATTTAGAAGCAGAAACGGAACTATTCTCCATGGATGCTGTAAGTACCCTGTGCATCGGTGATAGGTAGTAGCTTTAGCATTTTAGCACTCTCTCTGAAAGCAATCAATTCTCACAATTAACTCGAATGCTGATGCAACAGTTTCTTAATTCATGGCCAAAAAAAAAAGAAGAAAAAGAATAAATTCTCACAAGCTGATTAAATGTTAGAGCTACTTAAATACACGTACTAAGAAGAACCAAAAATGGTGATTACTCTCAGAATTTTAGACTAAATTCTTTTAAAAGTATTAATTATCAATCAAATTACTAAATAGCAACTGAGGATTACACATGTATAGTTTTTGTTATTTTGTATTTACGTTATTTTTCAGTTAAACAAAATATTCTTCAGTTTTTGTTTTCTATAATATTCAAATACATATTTCCATATACAATGTAACTGGGTTTTTTTATTTCTAGACTTAACGTTTGAGATGTCAATGTCAGGCATAACCAGATTATTTCTTTTGATCTTGCATTGCTAGCAAAAATATGGTTGGTATACTGTATCAAAACTAAAATTTTCTTTAAAATAAAAAAAATAATAACTATTTTTTTTTAAAGCTTTTGCATCTCACCATTAAGAATACTGTGAAGAAAAATCAAATATTTTATTCTCATTCAAAACCACCTTGAAGATCTCAATATCATGCTGAATTAACATCAGGAAGAACATCAGGAAGATTTCCTCTTGAAGAATTCTCTCTTTACCAAGCAAAGTTTGAAGAAGTTTGAACTTCATTGAAGATTACATGTAAATTCTAGATGAAGATCTGCAAAAAATCACCACGAAGATTTTACTATCATCACTGAAGATTTTAGTTGCAGTCAGTGTTAAATTCATATTAATAATAAAATTACTATTCTAATTTCTCTAGAGTCATCTCATTTTCAATCAAGACCATCATTGAAGAACTTATTTTCGAGCAGGACCATCACTGAAGATTATCTTTCTCACAGAAACAGCACAATAATTAACATTAAATTCGATTTAATGAATATATTCTGATATAGAATAACCGCGAATATTTTTTTAATTCTTATCTAAAGTCACTGCAAATTTATTTTATTTAAAAAGTTATTAATTCTCGAAGATTTACAAAATTATCATTGAAGAACTCATTTTCGTGTAAGACCATCACTGAAGATTATCTTTCTCGCACACAAGCATCGCGACGATCTCGTTTTATGCGCTCAAAGTTAAAGTCGTTCCTTTTACACCTTTTGTTGTATTCACTCATGAATGAAGATATTTCGATCGCACAAAGTCATCATGAAGATCTCATTTTAATGCAGAATCAACACTGAAGAATTTGTTTATAAAATCACCGCGAAAATGTTAAGTATTATCAAATATTTCTTTCTCTTTCAGAACCTGCAACACAAGTATTTCACTCGCTTACACTGACCGGTAATTTGGAGTATAGAAAAATGCAAAAAATATGCAGGTATATGTATAATTTAAATTTTTTTATTAATTTAATAACTTAAGTATAAAATCATAATTTTTTTATTTTCTTGCTGGGAAATCGGTTTTGTTTTCTCTAAGTTTTACAATTCTAATGTAGAGTAACGCAGTTTATTTGAAAAAACAACTTGAAGAAAAATCTAAAAAGTGTGCTATTATTAAATTTAAAATTTTATAAATCACGTTATGTAATTAAATAATGAGAAAATCCTTTTAATAACTTATAAAAATATTTAAATTGTAACATTAACGACCGAGAGTAAAATAATAATAATATTTTTTATAAAGATTAATTATTGCAGATCAATATTAAATTTATGTGAGTGGAATGATAAATATTGTGATTATTTTATTTTTTATTTTAATATTTTATTAAAAATGAACATTCAGTGTTTTTTTTTACAAATTATTAAGTGCAATGAATACATAATGAATTTATACGAAGCTTCTAAATTTTCATTTATAAGTTGATGAAAAATTATGAATAAAAAGTGTCAGTTTAATAAAGTGCAAGTGTGCACATATATAAGTTTTGTGTTTCTATTGAGATTGTGATTAAAAAATTGCAATAATTGATACTTACTTTAAAATTCTGAGCGCAGGATATTGTGCCAGTTTAATGTTATTGTTTTTGTACATAAAGATTATAAATTATAAAAATTAATTAAACTATATACAGGTTAATTGGATGTTTTATTGAGTGATATTTGTTTAGTATATTAGTTTCATATTAAATTTTTTTAAGTTATTATACATATTTAATATTTACAGTAAATATGGTGACAGGCGTGATTTAATTACCGATCTATTACAAAGCTTCTAAATTTTCACAGATAGCAATTGCTATGATTCAATAATACTTGAAAGTATAACCGTGTGTAAAAAAAAATAATGTTTAATTAATCTAGTGAATGGGGGTAAGGCTTTTTCTTTACATATTTAATTGCCACTGATATATGTAAATTAGATTTTATTTAAAATTTAAAATCAAAGAAAATATAAAAAATAGGATAATTTTAATCGTGTGCGTTTTTCCTTTTTAAGTTTTTTCGCAGCATTGAAAATTCCAGGTTCATCCAAACCCTAGGTAGCAGAGTTCCAGCAAAAAAGCAACCCCTCTTCCAATTCAAAAGTAAGTTTACAAAAAAGGCTTGATTAAAAATAATGTACAAAAAAGATTTTTAATTAATAAACTTTTTTAATTTTCAGATTTTTTTCAAGATTTAGAATTGATACGTTTTATTAAATCGATTTATTTATTGACATTTTGAGGAACTGAAACGAAGAATTACTGCCGAAAAAATAAGATGCAAAAAGCATAAAAAGCATTTAGAGGAGAATAATTTTAGAAGAACGACCATGAAATGGTAAAATAACTAATTCATATTTCAGTTATACATTATGAATACAAAATATCTTACATATGTGATCTTTTTTCTTATAACTGTTTTCAACACCAATTTTTATAGATTTTACAAAAAATTATGTTTAAAATTAAAGTGGTAAATATATATATTCAATAGTTGAAAGAAATTGTATATTTGCTATTTCATCCGCTGTGTAGATAACCCCACTCACTGTAATAATTAACAGAGCCAACAGTTGTCGCCTCATTGCCAAATGTGTATTCGGCTCTGTAGTAATTGCCCAAACTCTCGATATCTGGTACCTGAACTTCAAATCTGTATTGTACCAAATCGTCTGCTTGATAAGTTCCCTACAATTAAAACAATTAAAAATAGATGTAAATAAATAGATTAGTTTTGCTCTTTCTTTTTAAAAAAAACTAGAAGAAAAAAATAAAATTATTAAATATTTAAAAAATCAGACTTTCACCTTTTTTAAACATTGGGTATTGAGAAAACTCTCGGGAACTTGCAAAAGGCTTGGCAAAAGCTCACGATCTTTACTCGGTAAGCATACTGGAGTAACAGTTTCTAAAATTAAAGTTCCGCCTTGGAACGTTGAATCAGTGACGTAAACTTTTAAATAAACCTAACAAATTTAAAAAAAATTACTTTTTTTAGCATTATCAGTTTGGATAGTTTAAATTAAACAGTAAATAAATAAACATTTTACTAACCGCAGTATCTGCTGGGAGATCGTTTTTAAGATCCCAAAATGCAGTAAGGTAGTTAAACGTCTCATTTAATTTTCGGACAGTGTATACTACTTCGGTTTGATATTCCGGGTTGAGGTATGTTATTTGAGTACCCACTACTTTGATCTTAAAAACAGATTTTTTTATACATACAAGAAAACAAAATTAAATACTAAAAAGTTTAAAAGCAATCGAAGTTTAGATTAATCTGTATCATGATTTTTCCCTAACAGAAATTGAAATATTTTCAAAAGCTTTTGGGGTGCAAAAATTTCCCATAAGTTTTTATATATAATTGGAAACGAGCAAACATTTTTCGGTAAATTAAAGTAAACGAAAATACTTCGACCGCACGTTATATTAAAGTTACGTTATTAAGTACTTTCAACTAATTGATCTTACTCACTTACCTGTGGTATTCTTTCTTGACTGTTGATTCGATATACCAAGCAAAATAGAATAAGTAAATTTAAGAAAAGACTTTTAAATTCCATTTTTATATAGTTCAAAGTATCTATAGGGATACTTCGTAGATTCAATATTAAGCTGTCTTAGGTTTTCGAGCGACTATTTATACCATTTACAATCTGATATTCATTCTACGGATGATTAAATAATGCATATTTGCATAGTAGACATTTTTATGTTCTACATAAATTTTACTGTCACAATTAATTTGATTTCTTGCTTTATAATTATTTTGGCATTTAAAGTACGAAATTTTACCATTTTAATTTTTCATGTTTAACAAAACATTAATTTGTTAAGTTTTAATAAAAAAATAAATATGTATTTCCAAACTATTAAATATAAGCATGATATCGCGCAATATGAGCTAAAATTATAAGTAAAAGTAAAAAATTGTAGTATACAGCAGTTAATTATTTATTTTGTACAGTATTTTGACCATTTTTAAATAATAATGTATCCGTTTTTAATAAGTATTACGGTACCCCCATTCGTTGTAAAAGGTAAGTTTACTAATGAGGGTATCGTTGTTGCCAAATTTGTAATCAACTCTATAAAAATTGCCTTTATGCTCAATGTCTGGTACTAAAGCTTCAAATCTGTACTGTACGAAATTCTCCAGTACATAAATTCCCTACAAACATTGCAAAAGTAAAATACAAGAAAAGCAATAAACATCCGAAGTAATAATGAAAATTTTTATATTTGAAATTTTCACCTTTCTAATGCACTGGCCATTGAGATCGCTTTCGCGAACTTGGAAAAGATTAGGCAAAAGCTCGCGTTTGTTACTCGGTTCGCACACTGGTGTAACGTCTTCCAAGATTAAAGTTCCTTTTTGATACGTTGTGGTGGTGACGTATACTTTCGTGTAAACCTAAAAATAGCCATTTGTAAAACTGGTCATTCTTTTAGTGTTAAAATTGAAAAATATTATTAACTTTTAAATCAGCCGGAAAGTCTTTTTTAAGATTCCAGAATATTTTAAGATAGTTGAAGGTTGCATTGAATCGGTTGACGGTGTAAACCATTCTATTGATGTACTCTGAGTTGAGGCCCGAGATCTGGGTACCTACTACTTTGATCTTAAAAATAAAATAATTTTTTAGTATACGTCGCTGACGCTAAATATGTTGCGGTTTAGATTATAAGATTGATTGTTACAATTAATACTTTTAAAATTTATGTTTTGCAAGTTTTATAATCCATGCCGCTTTACTAATTTCTTTTACCTGAGGTTCAAGACAGTAGACTTGATAGATCAAATGAATTAAAACAAAAATATGCAAGTATACAACTTTAATTCCCATTTTTTAGTCTACTTATTAAACTTCTCGAATTATACTAACAGCAAGTTGTTTGAACTGTTCACTGTATAGTCATTTAAATTGCATGTGGATGTAGCGAACAAGTAAACTATTACGCTTATATAATTGCAATTACTTATGTTATTTGATTTTCTATTTATTTTTTCAATAAAGGTCGTTTAAAAATTTCAATTTTCCCCTTTGTATTAAAAGTGTTTTGAAGATAAAAATTTACGACATGCAAATGTAAAATACGTTAGTGCAAAAAAATTGTTGTTTTCTGTTACTTAATAGCGAAAAAAAATTAATAGGCAATATTTTAAAGTTCTTAATAATCGTTCTCTATAATTGAAAAAAAATACAATTCTAGCAATCAATGGTTAAGTATACTAGGAAATGTGCTTTAATTTTCATTTCGTTACCTTTTACAATGTCTATAATACTTAAAAAAACTACTTTTAATAACACTGTTTGTATTCTATATAATTTACTCACTGATTTTAATCAGTTGATGTGGCTATTAAGGTAAATGTACATTTTCACAGGAATTTTATGATCCTAATAAATTTAAATTTATGAAGCATATTTAATCATTCGAATAATATTTCTTAAATTGTGTAAGCATGTATACTCAGTCCAGCAAGTCATTCTACTAATAAAAGAAAAAAACATTAGTTAAACATGAGCAAGACAGAAGACTACCAAAGAGTTTATATTGTGCAATTTGATATTTATTAAAGTTCTTTAATTTCGCTTATATATAATAATTTTTTTATACTTTATAAAGTTTTATCATTTACAAAATTATTAATCTAGTACTTATATATTAACAAATTTTGTGCGGCTTTAGTACGGTTTAGTCCTGTGGTTTTTATCGTTGCGGCTCTTTTCTGCGCCAATTTTTACCGGTCGCTTGTGATTTGCATTCCTTTGAATGAGAATAGGCTCGTTTTGCCTCCAAATATTTATCATACCGGCTTCACCTCCTGTGACTAAGCAACCACTCTGGAAAAGTAATTACGTTTTTTAGATTAAAAAATTAAAATTGTTTTTTATTTGGTTATAAGTAAATTTGCTGCAGGATTTATAGTGAGATCATTTACCTTCTCATGCAACCAACTGTCGCGGACGGTTTGTTTATTTCCTAATACATTATAATATGGCTCCAATTGATTTTTCCCAAAACTTAAACATTTGAGGAACTCCCTGATAAAATTAAAAAAATTAGTTTTACTATTATTTTACTGAAAATTATTTATGTATTATTTAAATCTTATTTTAATTATTACCCTTTGGTTGAGCTCAAACCAGCAAGCAAGAAGGGATTACCAAATGTACTTGGAACATGTATCCGAACTAAATAACAACTGTCAGGATCATCATTCTAAAAAAATTAATGTAATAATTAATATGAATTTTATGAAAAAATCTCTATCAATTAATTATTATTACCTGAGATAAAGGAAGATCGCTTCTGTCAAATTTGTTGTAAGGAGTGGCATCTTCACAATTCCACAGCTGAAGTGAATGTGTGTGCGTGGTACACCATAGGTTATCATTAGCAAGCCAACCTATTCGATCCTGCAAAAAGAAATTTTTAAAATAATTGCAATATTTTAATATCATGTTTGTAATTACAATTGTAAATAAAAATTCTTACCACTGAAGATTCTGTGTTTAAGGAATATGTCAAAGCAGAGTCTTCTGTACTTTGTGTTAGGTCAAAAACATTAATGAGACCATCCGTGCTACCAGATGCAAGAACGTCTCTTTTATTTGAATGAAAAGTTAAACAAGTAATATCATCCATATGTGACTCCCAATAACCACCAAGAAGATTATTTTTACCATTGAGTTTAGAGTTATTATATCTGATATCCCAAAACAGAATAAATGCATCACCACCAATGTGTTCCGTTCCACCTGCTATTAACCTTTCATCACAACTGATATCAAAGCTGGCAAGTGGCTTAAGTTTTCCATCCTCTGTATTATCTGAATTTTTAAAATACATTTATTAACTTATATATTCACTATGCCATATAATTTATTACTAGTCAAAAGCTTACCTTTAAACTCTGCTATGACTTTTCCTTTTGCCCGCAGGTCACATGCACTGACTGTTCCATCATTTGAGGCAGTATAAATAATATTTCTTGAAGTAGGACTAAACTTAATACCTATAATAGGCGAATGATTATGACTCAGCGTTGCTGTTCTACTCAACGTTTCTCCAGTGGTATATACCATGCAGGAGTGATCCGACAGAGCCACTCCGATCCTGAACTCAGATTCGCTGTAAACCAAATAAAATCAAATAAAAAATACTCTAATGAAATTGTTCAAAATTATGAGCACCAGGGTAATTATACTCACTTCTGAGTGCCGCAAATACCAAGGACGTAGTTCTGGTCGTCGTCCGTGATCGCCTCCTCGACGGACACTACGTACTCGCCCTTGCTCTTGGCCATCCTGGACTTGTCGGACCTCCGCGTGCCGTTCTCCACGCTCAGCCTCTTCAGCGATTCGACGATCTTCGCCATTAGGCCGGCGGCGATCCCTCGCCTCGCGACACCCAAACCGATTCTACACGCCTCCCTGCTGACCCGGGCACCACGTCAACGAATCCCCGCTACCGCGCGCGCGGAGAGACCCTCAGCATTTGATCGTCCACCGGGGGAAAACACTGGCTGCCGCGGGGAGTGCGGGCCCGGCCTAACAATTGATCGAGCGACGTCGCCCCTAACCTCGAAGCTCGGCGCAACACATGCTCGGGCTCGACGCGAGCCAAACAGAAAAGTCGCAATTTAGGTGTAGATAGGCCGACGGAGAGTGCGGCGCGTGAATATCCCGGTGCACGTGCAGGAGTTGCTCCACTCCGCGGTGCCTCGAGGTGTTTATTTACACCCGCGACTGGAAGACGATGATCTCAATTTCGGAGAGCAAGAGCTTAGACCACGTTTTTTTATTGTGTTTAGGGTTTTCGACGATTCGGTTCGTTCATTAATCGGTTTAACGGATAATCACTGACGATCTGTTGTTTGTATTTCGGAGTTCGGACGTAAGATTGATACTAAAGCTTGAATATTATATCTGTATGTAGAATCAGAGATGTAGATACAGTAGTAATCTACTGTACAGACTGTACTACTTTACCTTCTGGATCAAATTGATCCGATCAATGACGTAATGACTCTTTTTGTAAATTTTGGCGCTTCCGCAACTTTTTTTACTAATAGGACTTTTTAAAATAGTCAAAATTGATGTTTTACATCTGTTCGATTTAATTTCATTGATTTTGTAAACTAAAATTGCAGAACTTACTAAAAAATTATTTATTATTAACTTTTAACTTAAACTTAATTAATATTAATATTAATTAATATTAAAAAACTTTTAATACTGACCCGCAAAAAGTTAAATAAAAAATCCTCTATAAATAATTAAATAAATCATGTAATAAATAAGATAAATTTCCTGTGCTTGTTTAATGCTTCTAGCTAATAAATATATTTAGTGTCTTTATCAGTGATTATTGCAATATTTAGAGTAATAGTACACTCTACCGAAATAATTTTTATAATAATTAAGCAACGTCATAGCTAGCTAGAATGATGAAATTGTATGTAAGTTTTAAAATCGCATTGGTTACTTAATTGAAATTCATATTTTTCGCTAAAGTGGAACAGAGAATGTTGGTCACAAGCTCGTTTCATTAATACAAGTTAAATAAATAAATCCCTAGCAATTTTTTATATTCAATATTTTTTTTAAAAATTAAGCCTAAAAAATTTTGTTCATCAAATTTTCCGATATTTACAACTATGCGTGCAAATATTAGTTTATTATACCAGCTGTCGTAATTAACGGCGCTAAATGAAATTCCGACGTAATCCAAAGTTTTCGACAAGCAAATAAATTGCATATATAGCAGTTATACATGCATATTTGTTTGATTACTATTTCAATATAAGTATATTTAATTGCTTTATTTTTTATTAGCATTTGCTCTAAAAAGTAAATCCCTATATTCGGTTTAAGTATACATCGCTTAATTTCATGTCGAGATAAAAACTATATGGATAACTAATTCGTGACTTCGATTTAAAATTTATTGCATATTTTATAATATAATAAATGTATTTTCTCACCACTCTTTCTTGTCTATTCTTTAAATAAATTTAACTTTAACTAAAAAAACAAGAAAAAATTACTTATTCATTAGTGCGCAAGTACGTAAGTGCAGATCATTGCTTCCTCAAATAAGATTTGGTTATTTAATCTGCATCATCACCGCATTATACGCGGTAAACGAAAACATTTTTGCTTTTTCAGCTGCAGCATCTATGCTCATTCAACATCCTTAATGAATTATTTATTGTGAATTTCTTCCTATAAATATCCGAGAAAATAATCTTTAGGTATCAGTAAAAAAATTGATCATCATCAAAATGAAGTTCTTTATTACCACTTTGGTTTTGGCTTCTCTAGCTGCCTATGCTAATGCTGGTAAGTACAGTAGATAATTAAAATATAGAATATATAAATCAGCCTTGGTAGTTTTAGTATTAAATTGTAATTCTGATTCTTTATTCTGTTATATTTTAAAAGAGTAATACTTATTAAAAACTATATGGGATGCACATTTAAATTCAATATTTCTGTGTTTCAAAGTTAACGAGAATAATTTATACTAATAATACAAAAGCAAAACTGTGCAAAAAACTAAAAATTAATTTGTTTTCCCTACATGAATTTTAAAGAAACTTGATAGGAAAAAAAATAATTTATTACTTTGATTACAGTGGGAACCTTGTCCGTACAAGGTAACAAAGTATTAGTCAATGGCAAGCCTGGAATTTTAAAAGGTAACAGTCTTTTTTGGAGCAACAACGGCTGGGGAGGTGAGAAATTCTACAATGCCGGTGTCGTCAATTGGCTGAGAGCCGACTGGAAGGCGAACGTAGTTCGCGCTGCCATGGGGGTTGAAGATAACGGTGGCTACTTGAGCGATCCCAACGGCAACAAAAACCGTGTTATAGCAGTCGTAGATGCAGCAATCAGAGCTAATATGTACGTCATCATCGACTGGCACTCGCATTACGCTCATCAGCACCAGGCGCAAGCCATTGCCTTCTTCCAAGAAATGGCAAGAAAGTACGGCAAACATAACAACGTGATCTACGAAATCTTCAATGAGCCAAAGAACGACGTCCAGTGGTGGCAAGTGAAACAATACGCGGTTGCTGTCATAAAGGCAATCCGCGCCATCGACCCGGACAATCTGATCATCGTAGGTACGACAACTTGGAGCCAAGACGTCGATATCGCGGCTAATGATCCCATTACCGGCTATAAAAACATCGCCTACACCCTTCACTTCTACGCTGGAAGTCACGGACAAGATCTGAGAAACAAGGCAACCACGGCGCTTAAGAAAAATATCGCCCTGTTTGTGACGGAATGGGGAGCGGTCAATGCCGACGGCAATGGAGCAGTCGCTCGAGATGAAACCAACAGGTGGATCAGCTTTTTGAAGCAGAATTCTATCAGCCACTGCAATTGGAGCATCAACGATAAGTCGGAAGGTGCCTCTGCTCTGGTACCCGGTGCGAGCGCCAATGGAAAGTGGCCGACAAACCAGCTCACCGAATCTGGGAACTACGTTCGTAATCTACTCAGATCGTAAAATGTACAATACTTTTAAAATCATTTAAGTGTATAAACTAATAAAGTGTTTTCATAGCAGACTATAAAAATTAGATTTTTCAATATCGCAACCCGGTTTTCCGATCCCATTTCCATTTACATATACTTATTCCTATATCTCACCTATATGAACTATGCCTATTATATATATTATAGATAATCGAACAGTGATTTTTTTTATTTTACATTGCCATTATTCTGTTTTAGAAACTGTTTTAGAACAGTTTATATTGTCTTTATAGCACACACAAGACATATATACTATAAGTACACACGGTGAGGCGGAAATTTTAATCTGTTTCCGGAAAAAGCGATAAATTTTTTCTTATAAATTTTAGCAAATACAGGGCGATATGTATTTTCAAAATTGCTTGCATTTGCCTATCTCTTATCGAAATTCAGTCTTCTTCTTCTTCTTGTTTTTTGGCCTTGGATTGAGCTCGAAATTACGTAGTCTTATCTTAAAATGAAAACTGTTATCGCAAAGCTGTACCCTGTTAGAAATGTAGTTTTAAAATGCACTAATAAGCAAAAATCGGAGTAAATGCTCAGCTGATAGTTTTTAGCACACTCTTTAAAAACTAAATCAATTAACAGAACAAAGAATCAGAATTGCAATTTAATACTAAGGCTGATATAAATTCTTTACATCTTTATGGGGCCTTTTTCGGTACTTTATAAACTATGCAGGTGCGCCTACATCTACTTATTTTAATTTACTAATTACCATAGTATTACTGCAGGCAGCTAAAAAAGCCAAAACCAAGTCAAAGTGGTAAATTATATAACTTCATTTTGATGATAAATCTTTTACTGTTGCGTAAAGAATTTTTTCTCGGGTATAATTTATACGAAAATTCCGTAATTTATTTTTTAAGATCTAATAATTTATAATTTTAATAACGTATTTGATTAGATATGGCTTATATACGATTCTGGATCAAAACATATTATTATGATTTCAATATTTTTATTATAAAACAATGTTCCATGGTGTATAAAATATAAATATAATAATATTTTATATAAAAAAAACTTCATTGACTGTTTACCTCGTTATAAATTATGAATTGTTTTACAAATATAAAAGTACTAATTGCTATTAATATAATGAACGTAATCTGTTTAAATTTGATAAATTACGTGATATTTACAATACCATTATATCATTATATATAACTATTACCTTTGTAAAATTATTTGTAATAACGAGTAAATATCTCAATATCAATTTAACAATAATTTAAAATAATAAATATCACTTAGTCTTCATCTACTTTATTTTCATTTTTTTCTGGAAATTCTAGTATAAGACATGCTCCAGCTATTTTACATCTATGAGTTGCTACATCAACTTTCCAACTATCGTTCTCTACTCCATGAAAAAAATTAATTTTTCTCAATCCTCTTCCGTAATTTTTAAACTCATGCTCAAACTGCAACAAAATTTTGATAATAAATGTTTGAATTTTAACAAGACTGTTGTGCTCTAATATACACTGTAGTACACTTACTCTAAACCATTTGTTTTGATTATCTTGTAATTTATCACAAAAATTTTTTTTCACAACTTCTATATTACCGCCTCTATCTAGTATCAACTCAACTAAACATTTATAGGAAGCCCATCCACCCCATTCACAGGTATACCATTCACTTACCTAAAATGATAAAGTTAAATAAATAAATATGATAAAGTTATATTGTAAGAGAAAATTTTACAAAGTCCATAGATTATACCTTCACTGTTGGTTGTATACTATCTAATATGCATTCTGTGAAACCTTCTTGAATCAAATCTATTGTTTGACATTTCCAACAATTTATATAGCAAGGAACATAGCACATGCTAATTTGTTTAATTCCAGGATCTTTTGGGTAATGCGGTGCATTAATAGGTGATATTTCTATTTTCCATTTATTGTTTGCATAATCACTTCTATTTTCTGTATCAATAATTATGTTCCACACAGTTTTAAAATTCATCTTATGTTTTATTAAATTTCTGCCAAAATTTTTTCTGCAACAAATAATACATTATATACAAGGAGCTTTTTTATTAGATGGTGTATCATATGAACATTCTTACTTTTGAATTATAAAGAGCCATCGTTTGCAAACTAATTGGCAAGCAAATAATGTTTCACGATCAACGCGAAGCAGAATTTCTGTCAATAATTCTTCTGGGATAAACTTGTCTTGTAATACTAAACCATTATAGCAGTTTTCATTGAAAGATTCACGAATTTCAATAGTTGACATCTTCTTTAATTTATCTCTTAAACAATTGTTTTATACAAATACGAATTACACTCAAATTTATTAGGTTAATATATTTATTGAATCAGATCTTTTAAAGGTGATCGATTATACCTAATTGCTATCTTTATTTTTCGAATGAATGACGAAGTCCATTGATTATTCTGATGCAGTGCACATACAGAGCAAAAATAAGATTGTAGATAATCAGCTGTTTAAACAAAACATGTTTAAATTCCGTGTATTCATTCAGCGCCATCATGATCGAAAATATGCCTCTCAAGTGTTCAAATATTCCCGCGTTTAAGTATAATTATTTTATATTTAATTTAACATGATAATTATCAGGAAAATAAATATATTAATTTTATTAAATATATAAATATTATTTAATAAAATATTTTTGAAAAATTAAGTTATACTGAATCTTCTATGTGATTATAGTCAAGCGTTTGAATGATGTAACAAAAATTTCAAATCAAATTTTTTATTAGATTACTTTTAATGGAATTGCAGTCTTACATTGTAGTTTAATATAATGTAGTTCCAGTATAAACTTTAATAATTATTAAAACAAAGCAATGAGAGTTGTTTTTAAATTAAATTTAAAACGAATCATATTGTTACATGTATAAAAATTGAATAGTGGTAAAGAAAGTTTTTCCTTATTAATTATACCAATCAACAAAGTTACATTAAAAGTAACAATTAAACATTTTACAAGGTTTTATTTTGATTGGAGATTATAATTACATTATTTTCACTTTGTAAAAATAATAAATTAAGTTGAGAACATAGATCATTGATCTAAAGGACTGAAATGTACAGATTTTAAATAAATTATCTTAATAATTAATACTTAATTTGTAATTTATAAATAATATCTTTTAATAATTGAGGTCGACCATTAGCCAAATTAGTGTAACCAGAAGTTTCGTAGACCTTCTTTATGTTACATATTATAAAGTCCAAACTATTTGATCTTAGTTTGTAAGCCATATTAACATGTGCAAAAACAAAATTATCACAAACATTTTCTAAAGTCAAATTTGTACACAAATATGTTTCACAGATGACTTTCAAATTTTCAATGTTATATTTTCTTGCTTCACTGTATAATCCTTTTGCAGCTGTTACATCAAGATCCTTTACATTTCCAGAATAAATAAATAATAAGAAATTTTGTAATACATCAGAACTGACATCAGTGATTTCTATAACAGTTTTTTCTTTTGTTAATTTTTCACGAAGCATATCATAAAATGCTGGGCTTCTAACAGATAGAATATTTTGATGAACTAGAAACTTTTTGTCTGCTGCAATAAGGGTAAGATCACTGAATTTTCCACTTTCAAATAATTTCATTTGATTTGCAGAAATTCCAAACTGATATTTTGGAGTAGATAAATTCATATGACCTAAATAAGTTGTATCCCATCGATTAGCTGTACAGGCATCAACCTTACACATTATAGTTAAAGTGTTGTTAGGCAGCAACTTGTCCTTGTGTTGTATCAGATATTCTTTTTCTACAAACCTATCTTCCCCTAATCTTTCACCATAGGAAATAAAAATTAGTATGTCTGATTTGAAATTATTTTTTTTCTGTCCCTCATTATCAATAATATAAAACTTGTAACGTGCTTTAATTTCATTTGTTTTCTTCTCAGATAATAATTTAATGTACAGAGAAACATAATCTTTTGTTTCATTATTAACTCCTCTTGGAAATAAATATAATTGCCATGAATACTCCTTATGGTTTCCAAACCTATGTGAAACAATTGGTTCATCCGGAAGTTCTTTTTCTAAGAAATAACTGAAATTATTTATCTTCCATGTATAAGTTTCTTTATCAGTTATCATCTGTGTGACACTCCAAGCATTCTTTTTCACTGTTGTAGACTCTGCTATGGATGGATTAGAAAGGTCATCAAACTCACCTTCAAGATATCTGTTCATAGAACTAAACGCAGAACCATCAGATACTTCGATTAATTTTGGCAAAAGGTGTGAATGTGACTTAGAAAATGTTTCAAATTCTGGAGTTTTATTAAATTCTTTAATGTTTGCAACTATAAAATGTGCGACTGCAGATTTTAACTTTTCTGCATTGTGATAATCAGCAAAAGTTAAAATCTCAATTGCATTTCTTATGTTTAAAGTGTTATAAAACACCATTCCACAAATTTCTTTTAAATCATCAAGTCCATATTTGTCTGCTGCAACTAAAAGTTCTTTCAGAGTTTCCTTTGAAATATCATTTATATTTATAATGACACCCGTGTATATGAAATGAATCAATTTTTTCAAAGTTTCACCACTTATGTCGTTAAGAATAACTTCTCCATTCATTTGTTCCTGCATGCAGTGATGAAACATAGCTGAGAAAACTGGACTGCGAGATGCTAGTATACACTTATGAACATAATATTTTTCATTGTTTAAGGCAAGAATAATATCATAGGAATTGTTGTTCATCAATAATTCAAGATCTTCAGATACTTTTAGTCTACTCTTAAAAATTTCATATTCCACATAGTCTTCCCCTTTTACTTCGCAATATCCAATAACATCAATCTGACAAAATAAGGTAAGTTTATTTTTAATTAATAAACCATTTTCTTCATTCATGAGACAATCCATTTTTATGAAGTCTTCTTTCTCCCAGTCTGAATCAGTAAAGTTGTGTAGTGAGTCTGTTTTAACTGTATATACAACATTTTTACCCAAAATAGACACTTTACATTCTGCTTGGACTTCTTCATAATCATTTGCATTATAATAAACAATTTTTAATGATATATATTTTTTAGCTTTGTCCATTGAAGGATATAACTGAATTTCCCAATCCAACTCTTCATTGTTTCCAAATGAAAACATTTGCGAAGAAAATGGATGATCATAATCACACTCATTGTCGAAAGCAAAACCAAAATTATGAATTGTCCATGTATAAGTACTGCCTATTTTAAAGCAGTGAACGGTGCTGGATCCTTTTGCATTCGGCACTATTGGTTTATCATTTACTTCCATATTTGTATATACAAATATACCCTAAAAATTTCAAGTCAAATTATCACTTTAATCTTATCTCATAAATTGTAAATTTCTACAATTCTAATTGAAGTATTTTCTTTTAGTGTTTTTTGAAAATTATTAATATATTAGGTACCTTTTAAGTTTAACACAGTAATTAATCCATTAATTACTTCTCTTCTCAAACTCTTTAATACATTATATTTGTTGATAATTTACATCCAACACATGCTTCATGAAAGTCAAACCTGAGAGGTTAGAAAATGTATGCCATTAAAAAAATAATCAAATACTACTGAAAAAAGTTCCTTTTAGATTCATCATGTGTACATGTATGAAAACCGTAATTTGTTTGTTCAATAACTATAAAATGCGGATGACTCTGATATCAAAATAAAGTAGTTAAACATGAAACAATGTTGCATTTTCTTATTAATTTTTTATTCACATTTAAACGCGTAAGAAATTTAATAACTTCAAAATTATTACCTTATTGTATATTAGACAGCCACTCTAAATAACAGGTGATTAAACATCTAGCCCAATCTATTTTATCAGCTCAATTATTTATTCAGGTATGCCGTATGAATGTACATGTGTATAATCAGGTATACTGTACTGCATCGTTTTTTCAGGTTGAATTTGTGAATTCCTACTTCCTAGAATTCAGCGATAGTGTCGCCACACCCTTTCAGTATAATTAACTTAAAAAAAACTAGCCGCAATATATAGATAATTTTTTCAATAAACTGGTGACTATACTACTTTTTAATTCTTGTTATATATTTAAAATATCTTGTTATATATTTAAAAAATTTTTAATAAAATTACGTTAGAAAAAAATTTAAAAAAAAATTAAATTTATAAACAAAAATTAAAATTTAAACGATTTAAGTAAATAAATTGTTCTGCATTTCATTCAAATATTTTAAATTATAATAAACTGTTTTTATAATAAAATTATAATAAATTAGTAGGCCTATAAATTAGTAGGGTAAGCAAGCAAATAAAATGCAAATATATTTTTGAAAATAATAACACAGAATTTTAATAAAACAGTAATCTATTCTGAAATTAAAATTACAGTTTTTATGACATACATCAGCAAATTGACGTCTCATCTTGCTTCGATTTAACCAGCCACTCGCAACAGGATGGTCCCTGA
The DNA here is from genome assembly GCA_900480045.1 of Eurytoma adleriae. NCBI lineage: Eukaryota > Metazoa > Arthropoda > Insecta > Hymenoptera > Eurytomidae > Eurytoma > Eurytoma adleriae. The sequence continues at coordinate 51,300 of UXGC01000608.1, read as the reverse complement.
AACCTACATGCCTTTCTTTCTTTATGTAAATGTTCAATCTTTTCCCTTTCTGAGTTGAAACGAGGTGAAAGATATAAAACGAGTTGATGTATTGTTAATAGAGAATATTATTTAACGTATTTCGTTTTCCTTGATTTTTTCGTTTTTGTTTTTTTATTATAATCTCATTCATTTTTGCACAAGTTCAACATAATTTTGGCTATGATAAAGTAACGGTCTAAAAATAAATTAAAAATGAACTTCACTCTCAACGCAGTATCAAATACTTGTACAACAATTATAAATTACATAGATAAATTATAAATATAAAGTATATCAAAATGCAAATCTTTTTTCCAAGTTTTTCTTGATCTATTTATCTCATATGATGGTTGGTTTGGTAAGACATAAATAAAAGTGAATCTTAAAAAAATGCATCGAAACTTCGTAAAATTTCATGATAAACTAAAATAAAAAATAGAAGGATACATCAAAATCTTAGCGAATAATGGAAGCTTAACGATTAAATATTCTTCCTTACAGTCATACAACTAGAAAATTTTAGCTTTCATTCATACGCCACATGGATTACTTCTTTTACGATTAAAATGTATACCCTTACAGGTTTTTTCGATTAACATCATTAATGACTATTTGTCTTTTACAATCACTTACCGTTAGATGTTCGATTCATAAATACAAAGTTTCGTTTTTAAGGGATGATGATCAAAGCCTACTTAGATCGAAACATATGAATCGAAAAGTTTAAAAATTGTCGGTATATCTTTTTTTAGTACAGTCTTCGTCGTTCTGTTGTTTTGGACGGACCGTTCGCTAACTTTTCTTTTCTTTTAAATAAAAGAAAATCTTGTATAGATAACTAAAATGCAATCGCTATTATTAGTACTTACACGGTCGTTAAATGAGAACGATCGAAGTATCGTTTAAAAAAAATTACTTTATTAGCATAATTATATGTATATATTTATATATATATGTATAACTATAATCGATGTAAATCTTATTCGATCGAGTTTTAGAAATTTACAAAGCAGTCGATAAAAAAAGAAAGATTTAATTTCGAAAAGAAGTAAGCACTTCACAATACTCAGTTCGCCTAATAAAGCATTTTCTTCTCTATAAAGTACAAATTTACGTAGGCCGTACCCTTAAAAGAAGACAAATGTGAAAGCACGCACTAACCAGTAGACAGGCAGTGTCAAGCTTTCGCAAATTTACGTCTCCCAAACATTAGTATAATTACACATAAACAATTACGAGTGCGCTTTCTGGGATCGATTACAGGATTAATTATGCCAAATAAGAATTGGCAACTGTTACATTATTCTTCATCGTTATCGCGTTTTCAACAAATGTACAATATCTACGACGAATTCAAGAACAGCAATATCGCCGCTTAAAATCGGCCATACAGTGCCGAGAGTGAAACTATTGCAAAAAAATAGTTTATTAATCTTTAAAAGGAACGATATATTGCAATATTCAATTGTAATGCAATTATTTAAAAAAATTAATGTCTATACTTTCAATCTCTTTTAGGTTTCTTTAAGAAAATTTAAAGTGTTATAAAAAGTGATTGTAAAAAAAATATGTTACAACTATACATTATGGAACATTTTTTGAAATAGTTTTTCTCTTAGCGCCTGCGTGATTGCCACAGACTCTTGCCATTCGATAGAGAGTCAGTTCGAAGCTATCCTTAAAAACTGCACTTATTGCATTCTAAAACGATTAGACACCTAGGTCAATTTTTAACTTTTTAAAAATTACCAAGTACCAACACTTTCAAAGTATCGCGACGTACTCGAAGATACTTTGTTTTCTTTTTCGCATAATCTTGTATATGGCAGCCAGAATGTGATAATAAAGAAACGAATAAAATAATAAAAATTAGATCGATAAAAATAAAAAAAATATGAAAATAAAATAAACAGTACCGCTTCTACACTTCACAGTGATCACTAGGTCCACACTTATAAGAGCCAATAGTACTCTTTGTTTTTTTCATTTAAATATCACAAACTTCGCGTTATCGTTCTAAATCAAATTCAACACCGACCCTTGCTTTTCCTTAAGCACGCGACGAGAAAAGCAAAGTGTTATTTAGTCCACTCGAGCGCGCAAGCGTCCACTGTTTTCTCTCCCCTCTAGCATTTGCCAACCGCCACGTCGACAGGCGAGAGGAGATTTCGTTTATTTTCCTTTTTTTCAGCATTTACATGATGCGCTGATCTATGTTGCGAAATTTCGCAGAGGCTATTACTCAGTAAGCCGACGCCTCTTTATACTCGGAGCCCTCCATGGTGAAGAAATCTTCGAGCTTCCACTGGAGGGTCTCGAAGGTCGGCCTTTTCATTGGGTCCTTGTTCCAGCACTCAAGCATGATGTCGTATAGAGGCGGCGGACAACCCGGCGGGCACGGCATGCGGTAGCCGTGCTCGACTTGGTGCAGCACTTCGGCATTCGTCATACCTAAAAGTTAATATCGAATATATTGTTTTGCCCAGCAAATACTTGCTCAGAGCTTTATTTCACTTAGTATTAGTTCTTTCAATACAAAAAGTCATTAGTGCAGTTGTAAATTTTATAACCGTCGAATTTAATTTAATTCCTCGACAGCAGTTAACGTAAAATAAAATTAATGGTACAATAATGGAAGGGCCACTCACCGGGATAAGGTATTCGGCCGTAAGTGACGAGTTCCGTGAGTAGAATGCCGAACGACCAGACGTCGGACTTAATACTGAACTTGCTGTAATTGGCGGCCTCCGGGGCGGTCCACTTGATCGGGAAGCGCGCGCCGATGCGCGCCTCGTACTCGTCCTCCTTGATAAGCCTGGCGAGACCGAAGTCAGCGATCTTCACCACATTACCTTCCGCCACGAGGACGTTGCGCGCTGCCAAATCTCTGTGTATGTAGTTCTGGGACTCCAGGTATGCCATACCAGCGGCTATCTGTGCCGACATGTCGATCAACTGCTGTAACTTCAGTCCACGTCCCTTGCCTTTAACAAAATGACATCGTTTTATTTTACAGTGGAAGAAAAATTACGTTTTAATTAGAATATTAATTTATAAGTGAACTCCGAGTATTAATTGTTTTGGAAAATGATAGTTTACAGATAAGATAATACAGTTGCATCTGTAGATCTTAAAAAATTTCGAGTTAACTTTGAAAAAGAAATCAAAGTAACGGTAGCGCACCTTGAAGGAACTCGAGCAGACTTCCGTTTCTCATGAGCTCGGTGATGATGTAAATGGGCTCCTCCATAGTGCACACGGCATACAGCTGGATGAGCTTGGCGTGCCTGAGCTTTTTCATGATCTGTGCCTCGGCGAGGAAATCCTTGGGGTCCATCGTGCCGGGCTTGAGGGTCTTGATGGCGACGGGCGTCGTGTTGTTCCAGAGGCCCTCCCAGACCTCGCCGAATTGGCCCTGGCCCAGCTTCCTCACGAACTTGAGCGACGAGCGGTCGATCTCCCACTTGTCGCGCGTCCTGTGGCTCAGGCCCTCGGTTACCGGTTTCTCCACCTGAAAAACAAACGAGCGGCGGGAAGGCCACCGTCCAAAGTCAATCCATGTCGATTCGGACGTTCGCTTTAACTATATCTACTTTAAAGCTTTATCTTTATTTTTTTGTTTTTTTTCCGCTTTTTTCATTCTTTTTTTTCTAACACACGAGACGAGCGCTTAAGTAGCGAGTGAAGTCGACAGCGAGATCGCGAGAATGCGGTGCTGCTGGACGGGGGCATGTAGTTACGTGGTATGCGACGACGGTGCTTGAGTCTGGCATAATGGAGGTCGCGAAGTAGTTGAAGTGAGATGAGGAGAAGTAGTGATTGCTCAACTTTTTTACTTTATTATACTCAGGTTTTAGGGGTCAGTTTATAGAATTTTTTCTTTAATTTTTAAAACATTTCAAAAGTGATTTTAAATAATTTTTTTAAATAGTTTGTATGATTTATCATCATTTAAATTTATTAATGCAATCTAAAAATGTTTAATAACAGAAGGTAAATTTTATCAAACTCCAAGGATTTAGTAGCCAAATCAAGAATGAGATTGTATTGAAGAGTTTCCTGCCATTAAAGATATCTGCAATCTCTTCAAGATTTACAAGCCACGTAATCTGCATGAGAATGTCTCAAAATATCTGCCTCGACTATTAATGCCGAAGCCTGTACAGTGACTCTAGCCGCATGACCTCTTATTGAGAATCTTGTATGGATTCTGTTACTTCATCAATAGATTGTAATAAAGCTGAATATAGCAATTCTTTTGTTATCAATGAAAATGATAGTGATAGACACAGCAAGAATTGAAATTCTGAATATGAAAAATAACAATTTTAAGTGATTTAGCTAAGGGTTGAATTTAATTTCCTAAGCAACCAAGTTCTATTCAATTATACATTACCATTGGTAACATACAATCTCTTTATTTATTTTGATTTTTGTGCAATATTGTATTATTTACAGTAATCATAGTCAGCAAACATCAGTTTTTGCGCTACTTCAGGTGGATATAAAACATTTTATACAACAAACTCTTTTAATTAGTACCATGTTAAATAGTACCTACTCAAGAAACATTTTTTGCACATGCTCATTAAATGTTACAGAACTATATATATATAGATGTAGCCACACAATCTGCCAAAGTTGTGTGCTGTTACATGCAATTTGGTTTGTTATTGTTTTTAGAAATTAGTCATTTACATCAAGTAGCAAGCTCTCATAATTTTGTTTAAATCCGTTCAAGGAAGTGAAAGGCTTTCTCTGTATGTATAATTTCTTAAAAATGTACAATTTCTGTGAGAGTGAGGGATATATATTTATAGTGAAAATTGACATTCTTCAAGTGTAGTCTTAATTATGGGATCTTTTCCTCAGTCGTTACACTTAGAGTGCACTTGGTTACTAAAGTAATCAATTTTATTTTTTAGAAAAGAATTTCAAGCACTTGTAACTTATTAATTTCTTTTTCAAGTCAACTAATAGAAACACACAAATTGTAAAATACAAATAAATTAATTGCATTATATTGAATTCAATAAAATTATGCAGTATTAAACTGTGCTTGACATTCATTTTCCATGGCACAAGGTATCTAAAAATACTGAGGTAGATAAAAACGATTTCAAAGAAAAAGTTTCATGACTATGAGTTTGACACAATTAAGTAAAGATAGCTAACTTTGAAACATAGTTCCATATAACACAGGCTTATGCTATGTACAAGCAAGGGATGATATGGTAGTGCGTATGTTTGCAATGAATTTAAACATTATATTATAATGGGACAATCAATTTACCAAGAAAATCCAGCGGGAAGTTGGGGTAAGCAAAAACAGAGAAAAAAGTCTGTTAAGACAACAGTCTTGAAAACTAAGGCTTATATAAAACAATTCTCTTAACAGTTTTTTTAATTATATTGTTTTTGTAATCATTTGAAAAAAAAAAATTCACTTTTTCTAAATTCCAATATTACGAAGACCTTCTTAAGTCGGAGAAAGGAATTTGCTTTTACTTGGGTGCGCTGTTGAACTTAAAAAGATACAACATTTTAAATTTATATAGGAACTACTTTTTCAAATAATATGGTTGAGATAAGTCCACTTGGAGCTTAGACAGTATCTCAATTCTATAATTGTCTTAATTAAAAGAGAAAAAAATTGCCATTAAACTAAACAGTTTTTAAATTGAATTTTAAATTTATTAAAAAATAATGCATTTAACTAAGCAGTAATCGTCTTCATTAGCCTAACTAATGAATATAAAATGAATCATGCTTTGATGTTATACATTTCATTTATTAATTTTATACTTCAGTGCTATTCTATTTATCACTCAAGGGATTTCAACGGATAATAATTATGTATTTACACCAACACAACAATAAAGTATTGTAAGGTAACAACAAAGGTTTTAACATAGAATTCTCAGTTATTTTACAAATGTAAAAAATTTCCGTATTTATACGACCTTAAACATGACTTAAGTAAGAAATAAAGAAAAGAAAATATTTTTTACAAAATCCCTTGATCATATATAATATTGTCACTGACAATCGTAAGGTAGCAAAACGCATTTCGCTTACGACAGCGTGACATAATAGCAATAATCGTACTCCGGTCGCATGCAGCAAGCTGTCTAAACTCCATTCAGACAACATTAGACCACAAGGGTAATAATAATAATAATGATAATCGTAAGAGCCGTCGAGGATGTAGCAAGGCGACTCTCGGTGTCTTACCTGCACGCAAGGCTTGCACAAATTCACACAGAGACCGTCGGCGTCTTGGCTGTAGTGCTCGACGAGGTCCTGTAGGTTTCTGAAGGTCGTTCGCCTCGCAATGAAGAAACCGCCCTCGTCCAGCTGCCGGATTCTGTAGTGTTTCACTGTGTCGCCGTCGCGAACTGAAAATTTTTCATACAGAATTAGGAAGGATATAGACCGCAAATTATATAAAAAGTTTTAATAATTGAGATGATTAAAAAAATATGTTTTCTTCAAAGAGAAGTGAAAAATAAAAAAACACAAGTGCGCAGCCAATAATTGCCTAATAAAGAAAGTAAACTTTATATTCTTTTGGAATTGTATAGAGAAACATTGACTAATTTACTACTTAATACACTATTAATAATAAGTACAGCAACATTTTTACTAAATTAGCAGATTTTACTTTTATGCTTGTAATAATAAATTTAATTGCAAGTTTCTAAAACAACTTCTTTCAAGAAAAAACGTATATTATACAGTTTATAATTATTTTTTTAAATTTGCAGATATGAGAAAAAATGTATCTTTCTTTTGAAAAATTTTGTAGCATAAATGCAAAGGCGTTTTCATTAAGATATGACTATGTGAGAAGACAGGAAGTGACGGTCTGTACACTTGGTATAAATAAAGTTTTATCATTCGCCGCGATATGACAAAGCTCCATATGCGTCACGCGAAATTTTATGATGATTGCTTATTAAACGGGCACCGCCATTACTAATGAATCCTAAATAAGAATCTATTCAGAATCACTCCTTTCGCTTCGAAATATCAGTCAGAAGAATGTCAGTCGACCTCCTTACTTTTTTTAGCGGTTCATTGGACTACGGACACTATGAAGCGATAAAAATTTTGTAATCTTTACCCGACAGCGAGTAATCGTTGTGTCTGCTTTCCGAGTCTCGAATGAGGAAAGCTCCGTGATCGTTTTCCGGAAGTAGCAGCTTCTTTTCAGCTTCGATTCGTTTGATCTTCCTGAAGTACCATCTGTAAAAAAACAAGCAAAACATTAGCACAGAACCATTTTTAACTAAAGTAAAAATTAATACATAGTTTTAATATTATTCATGTATTATGAATAATATTTCAATATTCATTGTTATAACAATATTTCTGAAATTTTATCCTTAATAATCTTAAGAACTTTTTTTTTCTTTAATTAGTGATTAACATATTAACCCAGTAAATAAACTGTACAGTCCTAACGAAGAACGTAACGTGCATTAAAAAAAAGTAACTTAATCATATGCTCAGCAGTCGAGTCAAAGATGTAAAAACCCAAGATACCCGTAAATTAAAATCCCCTGCACGATGACTCGGATCCGAAAGCGCTCCACCGCGCGCGCGGAATCGATCTCGGAAAAAGGTGCTCGCTTTCTCCGCGCGACGAAAATCTAGTCGAACAAAAATCCCGCGGAGGCACGCGGGGAAAAAGAGCGAGGCATATTATATACGTGTGTCGTTAGTTAGCGACGCGCGTTGGTCAATGGCGCGGGCGAGCGGCCGGGTGAAAGCAAGGTCGGGCGTCTCGCGCGCGGCTCTCGGAAAAATTCATTGAGAGAAAAGTGCGCGCCGATTCGCGCGTAACGGGACTGCGCGGCTGCGGCGCGCGCGCGCGCGACCAAAACGCCGATTCGATTTCATAAGGTCGCGCTTAACTGTAAAGACGGCGGCGCGTAAGGCGAGGCGGATGTAAAGGTCGCGGGGGATCGGGATGCCGCTGCATTCTGTACGCGCGGCTGCAGTGCGCCCCGACGTCAATGCGTCGGAAGAGCGACTGCCTGACGCGCGCGTGCACCTCATTGTTATTTATGACGAGGTGATAATTTATGAGGGGCGATGGTTTTCTTTTAGTCGGTGCTGATTGATTGATTGGCCTTTTTTCGGTCCTTTAATTAATTTTGTTCGATTGGAATGTAGGTTCTGGTGTAATGAAATTATAAAGCGTTTTTTAGTTTGTACGTATGCACACGCGGAGAATTGTGTCGTGAAAATTATTATGCAGTTAGCAGTCTTGGGACCAAGTGATCTGTTTAGTTAAAATTACCACACAGGTCTGTAAAAAATACTCAGTTATTTTTATATTGTTTCTCGTAAGTTTCTCAGTAATTTTCATTGTTCTGGTCAAGTGGTGAGTAATTATTTTAAGAAAAAAATTCTTTATGTGAACAGTATATCAATATTTAATGTGCATAAAAAAATTTTGAAAAAAATTAAATTTTGTATAAAATACCTTGATTAGTATCTCGTAGAGTGAAAGTAAATTAGTTTTTTTTTATTTATACACGCAACTTTTTGAAAACAAGTATGAAATGAAATGTCAATACTTCAGTATGTGCTATTAGTAATCCGAAGCGCATTGAAAATAAACAATAACGTTTCGCGTAACAGAAAAATAATGGAAAAAAGACAATAAATTCTTAGTTACTGACAGTTTTACAAGCTTATATCTCTATTGTTTATTGACTGTCGTTAATTGAATTGATATATAAGTGAATTAACAATATCTTTTATAATAGCACCTATAGTAAAAAATTTTATTTGAGCCAATTTTTTATATTGGTAATTCTATAATATACGATCAGTGTAATATTTATAATTGATAATAGTTTGATCATATTGCATACTAAATGAGAGTCATTTAAAAATCGATTTTTAACTAATTTGGTATAATCAAATATATTTATGAAACAAAACTGAGTTGTAAATGTATAAAATAAAATTCTATTGTATTATAAATATTGTGATGATTCAATTACAGTTTACCAAGTACAGTAGTCGACTAGCTTGTGATAACAAAATACATTTTAACTGCGTTTCCTTCATAATGTTATATATAGATTAATGTTTCAAAAGAACGGTTTGCTCAACCTACTGGAAGATATTACAACATTTTCAACGGTTGTAAAATAAGTACAATTAATATTGATTTGTTTCATACTTCATTGAAGAAATTTTTAATTTTACCTCTTTGATTACAACTCTTTCATTTAGGGCGAATGTTAATTAAAAACAATATTGTCAACGAGAAGATAGTCTATAGATATTATAATAACATGTATTTTGTGTAATAAATAAGCTATAAAAATTAACTTAATTTGTAAATTGATTGCAAATTTACATTTTTATTCTCAATAAGAGAGCTGCGTTATATAAATAGCAATCTAATCTAGTTATATATTCAAGGCTTATCTAACCAATGAATTTAATCTGATTTTCGCTAAAATCAAATAAGGGGAATCACTTTAATCGAATACTTTAGTTTTCAAACACGAACCGACATATAAATTAAAACATTTGAAAATAGAATAATATTCGACTAAACTTTATTCAATTTGTTAATATAACGAATAAATTTAACGCAATGCTCTTATCGATGGATCAAGCTAATTTTGCAACTTTTAAAGCAACGCGTTTCTCAAACGATCGAATCATTATTTACGCGTCGAGGAAGTTCAAAAAGTAGAAGAAGATTCGAACTACTTCTCAAGGGACCAGTGAACAAATAAAATATATCGGTTAATAAAAAAGTCGACCTCGATAGCCCTCCTAATAGGATTGAAACCTCCAGCGGCCCCCCTTATCTCGCGCAAAATAAAATCCCGAGGCTTCCATCCCAACCCTCGACGATTCCCTAAAAAATGAAAAGCGAAGCTTACGGCTCGGCCTCGATGGACTTCAATTTGGCGACGTAATTGCTGGGTATGTAGCCCTCCTGCCTGGTCCTCTTGCTCCTGGCGAGCCACCAGTCGCCCTGCGTGTCGTTCAGTATCTCGAGGTGCTCGCCCTTCCTGAAGCTGAGGTCCTCGTCGGTCCTGGCGTCGTAGTCGTACAGGGCGACGAAGATCTTGGCCATGGGCACGTCGGCGTCCGGTATCTGGGGCATCGGTCTGATCGGGTCCGGCGGCGGCGTCGGCACTGGGCTCACCTGGGAAGCCACTGCCTCGATGCTCGGATTGCAGATCCGATCCGGCTTCTCCTTCTCCACGTCGGTCTGGCAGCTAAAGCAGTTACCCATCTTGACGGCTGTCGCTCCGGCGAATACCCAAGGGAGTAATATGCGCTGTGCGTCTGTGTGTGTGTGTGACTTTTTTATTTATCAGCGACGACTAAGAGGAGGCGCCGCCTCGTGTGTACTCGGGCGATGCTGTTCCAGCGTTCAGCGCCCGCCGCAACGCGTCCTCACTCGGTCGAGCTCCGCTCTAGGAGTTCTTTTGGCACATCGCAACGATCGATCCACCGGCTCGCGGTCTATCCACATCGGTGTCTCACCGGCTGGGCTGTTCATGCGATTTTTTAAATTGACTGACGATTTGAGTATTGGTTTGATTGCTTCTTTTTTTGCGCTGCTTCGTTTAGTTTAGTTCGCTGACTGTGCGTAGTTGCTGTTTCGTGATGTACACTGGGAGCTGATGATTTTCGAATTAACGAAAATACCTGTAAAAAATATTATTTTTTATTATGTTGAATGGACTTAATATTGAATCGTAATTTTTTTTTATATAGTAAAAATGAAGTAAGTACGTAAAGTGAGCATGCAAAAAAAAATTAACTTAAGTAATTGAAATGTAAATAAGAAAACTTAATAATAATAATTTCTTTTACTCCAAAATAAATAATAATTTTTTACTGCGTTTTTTCTTGGTTTTTCTTTTTTAAACGATTTAGGGTGTCGCGTAATTTGCAGTTAAAGAAAATCCATCCCTGGGGAATTGATTAAATTTACCGAAAGGCTGCGTTCCTCAAACAACGCTAAAAAATGCAAGGCTCGTAAGAGCTTCTTCTCTCGCACCTTCGGCATACGGTCTCTTATCGGGCGAGCCAGCGTCGGCGTCGCCCGGGGTAAACGACTTTGAGAAAAAGACGAGGTAAACCTCGGGTGTAACAGAAAACGATCGATTTTCCCGCGAGCCCTCGAGGCGGGCAGCAACCTCGGTGTGTCGCGCACGCAAGGATTAAAGAGCTCGACTACGCGAGTTTCACGCACGCGAGCGACGAAAAGCGCGCGGCAGGTATCCTCCGGGAAAATCTTCCCACGATCGTGAAACTGCATCGGCGGAGGTTGTGCGCGTCCGCAGGCTACCGGCGGAGGGGAGGGGAGCGCAGGGGAAAACTCGGAGGAAAATTAAAGCCCCGACGCGCGCGCACGAGTCGGCGCCGCACAAAGGGGGCGAGGAAAGAGGAATGCAGTCTGCCTCCTATCTCTCTCTCTCCCTTTTCTCCTCCTTTCTCAATTACTTTCTCCGTGCGCAACCGGAGGTTCTCCCGGTTTCCATCGTTCCTGCACGAGCGAGACATTCGCGGTTGTCTGCGGGATTTTGCACTTTACCCGACGACTGAAGTCGCCGCGTGCGGACTTAATTGCGCTGGAGTTGCTTGAATATTTTCAGGGCTTTATGAATCTTCCTTTTCAATTTTATGATTAAACAAATTGCGTGCTTTTGTTAAGTTATGCGGATAAAGTTTTTTTGGCGTCAATCGACATTATTATTTTACGGGAGAAGCTGAAGGATATGTAAGATAAATTTAATAAAGAAAAAGAAATACTTCAACACCAGTTTTTATTTTATCAATTAAATTATCAATCTACAAATACTGGTAGCTTATACATCGTTAATCTTTTCTAGACAATGCTTTTTTAGTTTGATTCGTTACTAACACAAACTGTTTTGGACTAACAAATGTAAAGGTCCAAAAAAAATGTTAAAATAATTGTTTTTTTTTTATCGAAATATAAAAAATATTAAAATTTTTTAATTCACGAATATCATTCTTATAAGTCATAAAGAAGAAATTAATTCGCTTTTATATTCTGCAACAAATGCATAGTTCATTTTTCATCCTCTTAAAAAAACTCACGTTTTGCAAAATTAAAAACCGTTGGGGTATTTCGCGAACTACTCGGAAAATGTGAAAGATTTAATGCGCATACCGCATCCATTAATGCGATTTTGCACTGGAGGCTGAAAGATGTATAAACCTTAACATCACGTTTGACTGCTTACGCGGTCTACGTCATTACGAATGTATAACGGAATGGTTAGAGTAACGGACGAGCTTGTCAACGAACTCTCAATCCTCCAATCCATAACACGACTCCACGAACCTTTTCATTACACCACTTTTTTCCAGAATTTTTTTCTCCACCCAACCCACTAGCGGGAGACATGCTTTCCAGCGAAATGTATCACCCGAGTGAATCAATGAAATTACGGGCTGTCCCGCGACCGAGCGCGTCTTTTAGCGTCCAATTGTCAATTATCCACTCCTTGCGTAAAGAGAAAAAAAAAACACTACGGCGAATCGAACGCCAGGGCGAGCCTTTGTCCGTCTATCAACAATAACACCGTTATTAAATTTTCGTGCGACGCGCTAACGAGCACTTGTTCGATAACGTAACCAACGGCGTGAAAGGAGTCGTCTGTTGTGCATTGTAGTCACTTAAAATACACCGCGGGTACACGCGCCGCGCTGCGCGCACGTCGCTCTCGGCCGATACGGGAATCAAAGTGGCGAGGTTTTACGAGCTAAAACTCGAATGACAAATCGCGCAATCCCCGGGCGCGTGCGGTGCACTCGCGCGCGCCTCACTTTCGCTCTCGCCTCGCGTTTTCGCTGTTTTTTTTTCGCGCGCCAGGTGCCCTCTCACTTTCTCGCCCCCTCGACCGGCCCTTTTATCTCGACCGCGCGGATATAAATGTATATAATGCACACTCGAAGTTGCGGCATTTCGATGAACGTGAGATCTTACGGGCTTCTCGTGTGTCGCGAGATAAGATACGGTACGAGACAAACGATACGATTTCGGCACTGTTTTTTTTTTTTAAGTTAACACGCGGAGTATAGGGTGCAGTCGAATTCGCACTGCAAGAAGTTGGAAAGTTCGTATACGACGAAAAAGGAAAAGTGGCGAGAACCTTCTTTTGGAGCGGCGAGGTATGCAGTTAAGCTTGTAAAAAAAAGATGGAAAAAATACCGGAGTATAGAGTCGTAATCCGAAGCGAGTCAACAAGGAGGTACAGGAAGCGAGCGCGAGCGGAATGCCATCAGGGGCGCGTCAGAGTGCGGACAAATAAAAAACAAAAAGACACCGAATTACGAAAGCGGCCTTTCAATTTGCTCGATCGCCCGTGTGTGTGCGTATGTGTTGTACACGAAGGATCCTCGCGGCCTTGTTTACAGCCTCCGCGAGGAGCGGCGCCAAGGTTATGTGCCTGCGCGGCCGCAGGTGGACCCATCCGGGGACCGTAAAAATAGCGCGTGCGCGGCTCCCGTCCCCGGGTGCGCCGATCGACTCCGGCTGAAATTCGAAAGCGACTTCGGCTGTACTACACATACACCACCTCCGAGGACGAGGCACACGTGCAGCAGGATCGAGAACGGAGCGCCCGAGGCTCTTTCTCCGCTGGTGGGTGCACGCGGAACACCCATACGCCGCCGAGCGCGCACACACTCGCACACGCATCGTGCATATGTACACGCGATAGCACTCCGGACACTTTCTACTGCCGCGAGCACACGGACGCGCCGCTCGCTTCTATACACTTGTGTATAAAGAGGCGGTGGAGTCCGCGTTCGCACCTGCACGGCGGCGCCGAGGACGAAGGCAAAAAAAAACACACAGACACGCGCGAGGATCCTGTTTGCGGACGCACCTTGGGTTTTGCGCGCACCGCACCTGCTCCGTTCGGCTATTAAGTGCGCCGAGATTGCGAGAAAGAGAGAGAGAGAGAGAGAAAAGGGGCGAGAACCGCACACGCGAGAGGAAGTGCAGGGCGCAGGCTGCAGCAGCGACTGGGCGTATGTGTACGCGGGGCTCCGGATGGGATACCTGCTCGCCGCGTCCTGGCACTGGTCAGCCACGGCTGGAGGGTGTGTCGGCGAGTCCCGCGGTGCTGCGGCTGCTGACGGGGCCCCGGCGGGGTGGAGAGCTCGAGCCCGACGACCCGGACGAGGCGGGGAAATCCACGACTGTGCTGGCGGAGGCGCGGCTGCGGCTGCACGGCGACGAGCAGCCGAGAGACTTCGCCATTGTACGCCCCGACGAGCGAGAGAAAAAGAGAGAGCAGTATAGCCGCGACAGCGCCGCCTGTAACTCAGGCCGCGTCTACACTCGCGAGCTGCGCCTGCGCGCGACCGCAGGCTGCGTCTGAATGCGCCCGGCTACGCACTCCTGATAAACGAATGTTTTTATTTTTTTTATGATTTGATTTATCGTTAATGATTGATCATTAGAAGATATAGTTGATTAAGTTTGAGAAGGAATTCTAAGCGTACTGAGTTTCTATAAATCAAGGTTTAATAATAATAATGTTAATGATAATAATGATAAGAATAACAATAAAATAGTAAATGAGATAACTTTTACTTTATATTAAATGATTTCGTTAATAATATGTGAAAAGGAAGAATATGATTAGATTATTTCATTTTTATTAAAATCGAATAAAAATGTGTATAGTGTACGCACACATTTTTAAATAAGATCAATTAGAATGGAAAATAAGTGTCAAATATTAATAACGATGTAAATAATAACAATCTACGTATATAAATACATATCCTCTTATCTCAGATTAAAAACGACACTCGTAAAGTCCTAATCCGCGCAGTACAATGTAGGTATCAGTACTTTTATTAAAAAAAAAAGATAGCGAAAAAAGAATGCTCCGACAACTTTTTTCGGTCGACGCAGCTAGATTTTCCTGGAAATCAGTAAAGAATTGCGCACTCAAGCACGTATGAAAGTACAGCTTAAAACTTCAGCTGCTCGCTCCGTGCGCTCGCTCACGCATTAACACAAACTCATGCACGCTCTCTCGCACACGTTTTCGACTCTCGGCCATCGAGCGCGCCGACACTCTCGCTCGCTCTCTCACGCAAAGTTGAATAATGCTCGGCCGAGTGTTTGTAAAATGGGTATATTCGCCGGTGCAGCGACGATTCTAAGACATTGTACACGCGCGTACAACAGTGCGCGTTAATCGTCCCGGGGACGTTCATTCAGTGAATTGAAGTATTAGAGGCTGCGACGGCGGATGCTAATTATTTTGGAGCCTTTTTTAAATTGAATTACCGCTTTGGATTTGTTAGTTCTTGTACGCGTGGGCTTTAATTTATATCATTCTATTTCATTTATAGATATACATTGTCATGAGCGTATCGTTTATTTATAAATTTGTTTGTTAAATTTGGATTATTTTATGATGTGAATATTTAATTCCGATGTTTATCGCAGTTATTAATCTATTTTAATTACGAGAATTAAAGTAAAGCTCCCGATACATAATAAGTTTTTTCCTGCCAATCGCAATTTCTAGAAATACAATTATTCCAGGATGAAAAATCGTATTATAAGTACGACCAGATTAAAAAAAAAAGAGCAAGTCTTACTATCACCTATCGTACAATAAAAACCTGACGATAATGCTGAAACACTTTACGTAAGCGCAATAAAAAATTGCAAAAAAAAGTCAAGACCCCGGTGCAGCGAGCACAATCTCCGCACAATTACGCGCAATGCAAACGCCCACCGTTCGCATCCGGCCGATAAAAGGAATCCGATAAGCTCTCTCTGGGATCGTCAATAAAAGCGCGAGAAAAAGAAAATAAATAAGAAGCGAGCCTCGACTCGGCGCACGTGCGAATGCGGCGGCGGATCCGCCCACGCACCGCCAAGGGAAATCGCTCGCTCGCGGCGAGTATATACGTGATGTGGACACCGCGGCGTTATATAGCGTCAATCGGCCTGCCGTCCGTCTTCGCGCGAGTACGCGCGCGCGATATTAAAGCCGCGGCGATTCACCGTTAGGCCGACCACCGCGGCTCGGGAGCCGGACGCTTTCGCTGTTGTCCGCGTTATTTTCGACCGCCGGGTTTTGATGTCGGGAGGGACGCGCCGATTCGGTTGGGGGAGCCGATGATGCATTATCATAATTTATGAAAATCCATTCGGACGCGCCGGGATACAAGTGGTCGCCGGCTTTTACGTAAAATATTCCGCGGACGCGCGACTGTTCGAGAAATGCTATGGACGTTTACGGATTTCAAAGTTTGCGCGCCTTGTGTATATCGGGTTCATGGCCGTTTTGTTCGTTGCCGGTGCTGTTGAAATGGAATTTTTTCGAAAATTTATGGCCAACGCCTTTTACTGATTTTTTAAAGCGATTTTACGTACGGTGATAGTAAATTGAGATTACTTTTTTTTTAATGAATTTTAAATAATATTGCACAGAACTAAACAAATATTTGTGCTCTTAAAAAAAGTTATTTAATCATGATGTTGAAGTAAAAAATTGGAATTGGAAAGTTTTTTTTATATTCATCATTTGTTTACGTAATTGGATTTGGCGGGCGCACTTCATAAATAATAACTAAATGTCTTGCCGATTATGCAAATAACGATAAAATCTGCCTAATGAACTACGTAAATATAAACGTCCAAGTTAAAAAAAGTAAAAACCACACGAATTAGATTTTTCAATTACTGTAACAGTTTTGCCAAGCGTAATTGTTCCGCTATAAATTTGCTTTAATTACACCATCATGAAGTTTTCTAAAGTGAAAGTATTTACATTAAATACTTCAACGTTACGTACTTTTTTTTTATTAAATTAAAAAAAATAACGCGTTCCACATCGTGAATAAATAACAAATAGCTGCTTAAAAACCCAAGTATAAAAATTAAATATAAATCAAGCTTAAGCAACGTCAAAAAAAGTGATAACCGCCGATTTATCCGATCAAGCAAACGAAACGAAATAATTGCACGATCGGAACATAATTGCAGGTAGTTGAAGCAAAAAACTTATTTTTCATTCTTCATTAACAAACGAACGCTCTGCTTTTGTCGGAGCGACTTTCGTTACGTGACTCCACAGGCGCACGGAGCATTAGTCCCTGCCGTGATTGGAGATCATCGCTATTGGCCGAAGGTATACTGTGGAATATGTATGTATATACGTGCATTACCGAAAGCCAGGCGAGCGAGTTTCACTCGCAAGGTGGAGGAGCGCAAGTGTAAAAGTACCGAGCGTAAAACGAGTCTTTCTGCCCCCCTCTCTTTCCTTCCTTTTTTTCGTTTCAATCGATTCCTTTATGTTAGGCTTGATTCACAGTGTGTTCCAATTTCTCGCTTAGTTATCCTTTTGTATGAAACTTTGCTAATTTGAAAATGTTCCTTTCTTTTCTTTACCTTGGCTTGATTTTATTTTAAATGAAAGTTTAGAATATGAAACACAATTATAAAATTGTTGAATCATAATTTGGGTGCTGAATTTTATTAAATTTTTAAAAATAGAAGTGAGTTATTAATCATGAAAATATTAATAATAATTTCAAACATAATATTGCGCTTTGCGAATAATTTATACAGAAGATTGTTCTAGAAATCGAATTAAAAGTGTTAACTCCTTTTACTTGGCACGGCGCTCTAATTTTTTCTATGCTTGCATTTTATCATCGTTTCAATCAGTTTAGACCTGAACTCGTAATTCACTAGGCATGAAATTATTTGCGATGTAAATTTCTTCAAGTAATTATTTGATAATGAAGTAAGAAAGTAGAAATTTTTAATTAATTATGTTTTATAGAAATCAAACGGCTTGCTTATAGAAATTAGACTTACAAAATTAATCAACTTCTCGCAAATGAGAAGCAATGTAATTTATTTAATATAGATGTGGAAAGTGAAATACTATTTGTATAATTTTTGCTTCACGTTCGGTGAAGATCGTTAAGTATTTGTACGAATTAAAGCCATGACATCCTATTTTTTGAGATCTTTTTGACCTTTACTCCGACTTTTTGATCCTCTTGCGTCAGAATGAATTTTTTCAAGGTAAGGCATGTGTAATAGAAAAAAGATTACCTCCGGCACTTTAATATTCAATGCCTTTACCAAAAACAAATCGTTACAGTAACATGCAGCATGAAATTAATCATAGAATAATTAATTAGGAAAGTTTTGGAATATCATTTACATTTTCTTACTCATAATAACCGCATAATAACCGCTCATAATGATGATTAATTTAAAATGAAATTATAACAAATTTAAAAAAAGTGAAAAGCAAATAACCTCGTAAGCATTAAAAATAAGTCTGATGTTTGCCACGAGTTAAAACGTCGTTTAAACAAACCGGTACAGAGTAAACAAAGAACATGACGGTATTTCTCACGCCCTTATCTTTGGCAAGAGTGTATATTTCAAATAGCGAGAAACGGTTGAATAGCGATGATAGTCCTGAGTGTATTTTCCGACGAGAAAAAACAGATCGCACGATTTTTAATTTTAAAGGCTGGTTAATTCCTCAAACAAAACCCGCGTGAGAAAACTCAAAGCTCGTGCGCGTGTTAATATTAAATTAATTGCGCGAACGTGATTCTATTTTTCTGATTTCACTTGCTTCGTGTCACCTATACCTACTATGTATAAGTAGTCTGGGGACTCGTTAGGCTCGAATGAGTAAAAAAATGGTCGGTTGATATATCTATACCTCAGAATTGGTCAAAGGTCTTACGCACGCACAGCGAGCACAGTAGAGACAGTGAGGGGTTTTCAGAAGGAAACTATATCGGTGAATCACTGTTTGTACATAGGCTGAAGAAAATAAGTGACAAATATGTCACATTTATCGAGCGCGTCCGAAATTCTCCAAGTTGGAGCGCACAATGGAGCTATTCATGATGAAGTATGAGCGAAAAATACTTGTCACAGGATATCAGTAAAGTCAGTTTGGACAGGGAATAACTTGGACCTTTTTAAATTCTTATATTTACTGTCAATTTCTATATTTTATTTCTTCATCTGAATCAGCGCGTATGCGCAAAAATTGATTGTTTTTTTCTCTCGAAATATAAATTAGTAACATCCCACTTCAATTTCTTATATTGACTTGTCTGCTCCATATTTGATACGAAGTTCAAGTAATCAAAATATTCGTAAGCATTTCACATTTTACTGCTCCAAATCTACCTTTACTGGTATGTATGTATTATCCCGTTGAAAAACAATAAATTTATGATGCTCCAAAGCCACGATGTATCCACAACACGCTTTACCATAGTAAATTCCAATCTTAACTTTAAAGCAAAACATTCAGCAGCACAGATAAACATCCTCCGGACTGCAGTTAAACGTAAACAAATTCACCGTGTCGGGGTTCATAAAAGTAGCGGAGAATAGCCAGGCGCAGGGCAGAAACGGGAGGAAAATGAGAGGCTCGCGTGCTGGGAACTTTGCCCGACGAAACATCCTTGCCCGTCGTAAAATATAGAGCAGGACGCTTGCTGCAGGGTGGGAAGGGGGAGCAACTTTACACGGAGTCGCACCGTGGGGAGAGTATAATAAACGTCGGCGCAAACGCGAAGCGCCCCGAATGGAATGCATCGACGCGCCCACGCGAGCGTCCCGACGCCCTCCTTCCGCCGATAACGCCGCACAGAATCAGCGACGAAAGTAAAAATATCGGATTCTTATTCACCCGTATGAGCCTCTTTATAACCTTATCCTCTAGGTGCATCGAACTCCGGCCGCTTATCTCCGCGACGATAATAAGGCACAAATGTGATGTATACACCGCGCGAGTGCACCTCTATTTTTACCCGAAGCGCTCGAGTCGCGCGCACTCTGCCGAGGCGTAATCACACAGATTTCTGGTGGATTTTAAGGTTATGAGACCCACCGTGTACACAGCTGAGCAGCTTCCCGGGAAGACGACTGATCTCCTGCTGGCTGCAGAGTGCACTGGGTGCAGAACTTCGGGACGACGAAATCTTATCACTCGCGCACAAATCGGAGCGACTGCGGAGCCGCGCAGCGACGAGCCATAGCCCGGAGACGGTGCACAGACGCGCGATCGCGACGGTACGTATTCGGCGCGCGCAACAGGGACACTGACGGCGCGGACGTGTGCGCGCGCCGCCGCGGGCGGACGCGCTCCAGGGAGGGGGGCTGGGGCCCGTCGCCGTCGATGATGATGATGGTGTCTCTCGCGCGCGCCCGATGCATGTATATACTTAGGTAGAGAGGGAAAGGAATGCGACACGCTGTCCCACACCGTCTTTCTCTTTCTCTCTCTTTCGCTCCTTTGTGCGGCGCGACGCCTCTTCTATTCGGCTTTTACGGGGACAAGCGATGCTGAGTATGTGTGTGTGCACGAGTGGACGTTGGTTCGCGCCTGCGTGTGGTCGGGATTCTCGCTTTTTTTCATCTCTCGGTTTCTTGGAGCGCGCCGGATGCTGAGCGGAGCTGGTCGGTTGCGTGCAAAGGGCCTATATGACTGCGAGATCGCTCGCTTCCGTTGGAAAACGCTGAGTTTTCCGCGCCGCGCCCCGCCTGAAACACAGCTGGTATTCCTTTTCCTCGATTTTTCATTTGATTTCCTTTTCCTCAATTTTTCATTTGATTTCAGGTGGTTATTAACTAAAGGAAGGCTGAAAAGTTTATGTGGATGATGAGAATATGGAATATGGAGCATTAAATTTTATTTCGGTCGGATTATATATAGTGCAACGTTAACAAATTAAAAATAATGAGTAAGAATATATTTTTTTAAAGTCTTGAAAGTAATGAAATCATGATTAAAATGTATAAATAGAATTATCAAGAACTTTACTCGTCTTAATACGAATCGGAGTTTATCGTATGCATTAATATTATAATTATGAAGAAGTAATTAACAATTATTACGAACTGATAATCAAATTTAATTTGATGTGATCAAATAATAAGGTGTGCATTAGTATGTTACATGCTGAATGTTTAACCGCTACACATTGCAGTAAATTTTGTCTTCGGTTGTCTAAAACGAGGGGCTACTTACCTGTCGGTAAGGTGGAATTGAATGTGATTTGCATTACTGTCGCTAAATATAGTCGCCTCAGATATCAAGTATTATTACTCATAAATACTGAAAAATAAATCAAATTATTAATTACAATTACTATTGTATTAAATATTATACGAAAAAATATTTGAAACCGTGAAATGATAATTAAAATGTTGCTTTTATAAAGTATTATAAAAAATAGATTAAAATGATATTCAAATATTAGCGCGCTACAGATTATTAAAAGATATAGATAAATTGATGTAGTTAGGTAAATGAATGAAAAATACTAACATTATCTTAAAAAAGCCTGATAAGATTACTATAATTCGGTATACCTTAATGGTATTTATCATTACATAAAAATAGATAATACTAGAATATGCAACAAAAATTAGGAGTAAAAAGAGAATTCAAATTGTGAAAATAAAATATTACTTACTGTAATATTATAGACATTCATTTCTTAGAAGAAAATATTTTATATTTGTGAGTAGTTAGAAATGTTGTTTACTAAAACATCTTCCTAATTTGCTGATTAAAGTCACAGTTGCATTGCTCTCATAATGTTATCTCCATACAAAATATCGCAATCGTCACCACTGATTTCACAATTTAAATTAATCTGTTATTATTAGAATCAATTTTTCTATTTTTTTTTATTTTTTTCTTTTAATTTTTTGGTTTAGGCAGTACGTATTTATTCAAATTTATTTAAATTTAGAAATTATAGCCTTTATCAAAAAAAATTTACTGAATAAAATTCGATGTTTCTAAAAGAATTAACTTTATGTTATAATAAATGATTATAATACCTCGACATGATTACATCACTTTTCTAAATAGAGTATGTCTAATAAGCAAATGATTTCCGCAAAATAGAGTTCAATCACCTCCACCTATTTTCTTAATACAGAACAGGTTTCACATTCTTTTAAAAGTCAATGAAACCTATTCGACCTTCAATTTTTGGTTTAAAACATCTTTAGAGAAAAATAATGAATTATTTAAAAATTTTAAACGTCATCGTACAGTTACTATTACCTAACTAATATAAGTAAGTATATATCTATTTAAGGATATTTTTCATGAGAATCTTTAAATGCTTTGTAGAAATGACTTAGTACTTCTTTACCCTAAAAACAAATAATAACCCTGTTCTAGGAGGAAAAAAATCATCAAAAAAGACCTAAAATTTTTCTGTAAATTTCCACCTGACAGTTTCAGATTCGCAGCGACCGCACTTGTATAAAAAGGATTCCGAATTCCACCACGAAACCCCACACGATGGTGATCTCAATAAACCGAAGACACGGAGGTAAATAGTTTCATCATTTACTGTGCCATCGTTATGTTGCAATTTTGAAAACCAAAAGTCACGTTGAAAGATAGTAAATATATAAAGGCCGTTCCGCCGCGCGTGAGTCCACCATCCAATGTTCGCGCGTTTACACGCACACACAGTCGCGCATCACCGAACAAAACAGCTCGATTTTCTCCGCCTGGCAGCAGTTTCTCGACCGGCGCTTAGACGAGTCCACGTTGAATTTTTTATCTATCAGCTCATCGTCAACTGGTTAGTACCCGATCGTACAATTTATACTGTACTATACTGGATTTTCTAGTTCTAGCGTTACTTCCGCGGTTTCCTCTTTTTTTGAAAATAAAAAGGTGTACGTTGATTGGCTGTTAATGAGTTCGAATGTGATATTTTCATTTTTTTTTTAATTTATTCAAGTGTTGATAAGTTTTTGTAAAAATGAACAATTTTAGTCAATTTTTAGTACATTGAAAACTTTAAAAAGAATTATTCGTTAAAGTGATGCACATAAAAATGATGCAATTTCTGAAAAAAAATGAATATGTCACTAACGGAAGAGAAGGAAAAATTGAAACAGATGGAAAAATAGAATGGCAAAGCAGTAAAAAATAAATACATATATTTGGCATATTAAAAAGTTTAAGTTATTGTTTTATAATTTTAAATTAAAAGCTTTTGTTAAATGTTAAAAAAATTATTAAAATTTTTATTTTTGTCTAATATTTGTATTTTTTAAATTAAATTTTTTGAAAGAGACCACTTTACAAAGTGATTCATTCCACTCCGCACTCTCCCATTATTTAAATCATTTTTTTTTTCAATTATTTGAACAAAGCAAAATTAATTTTGTGTGCTTGATAAAACTGCTTCGTGTATGTCCCATAGCGGAAAAAAACACTTAGCTGTCTCGCGCGCGTTATCATCAAATTTGTCTATTAATAAACGGAAACAATTCTAGAACTCTATAATTAGGCAAAACTACTTTTATGCCCTCCTTTCAAATACAATTTTCAATTCTTACAAATCCGAAAGAAATAATCTATAATACCTATTATAATAAAGTACAATTACATGCATCAAGCGCACGCGTCGATGATTGACTCAATGTCAAAGATAAATCGGTTTACTCAATAACGTGTTTTTTCGCGATAAGCTAGTCACGATAAGTTGGCCACGATAAGCTAATAAAGCGCTTACTTAAATGTCGTTTGGCCTCTGTACACGAAAGTGGTGATGAACGTAAGTAAAAATCGGTATATCCAACCGATAATGCAATTATTCATTATAAAATGTATATGTCAGTTTTTCGTCGATAATGATTATTAGCAACTGAGCATGTGTAAACACATGTACGATCGAAGGTTCATTGATAAAATTAAATCTCCACGTATTTTTATCGCTAGCAAGCAGGAAGTAAGATCATATCATAGTGAAATATGACATGATCCGTGAAATCGGTTATCTTAGATTTTTTATAAGATTATAGTAAAACGATATATAATCATACGGATTATATATCTGTTTTCTATAAGTAGTGATAAAAATTAAATCGTCAAATACAAAAAAACAATTCTGAAAATATGACCACTTCTTATGGTATAATATATTAATTCTTATAGTATGAAAACTCATCTAGTTTTCATAATTTAAAGGTACATAACTCTAGATCACTTTCTCATTATCTAAAATATGTCTACAGTAAAAAAAATGGACTCAACCCTCCCACTGCGTTCGCAAGGTACGGCGGCGGAAGGTGTGAGGGACCAGTACGCGGACGGCAAGGCCGCTAAGGTCTGGCAGGCGTACATCGTGGACAACAAGCAGCGCAAGCAGAATTACAAGGATTTCTTGGTGGGCCTGCTGAAGCAGCACGGCTGCAAGCGCATCCTCGACGTCGCCTGCGGCACGGGGGTCGACTCGATGATGCTTCTCGAGGAGGGCTTTGAGGTCGTCAGCGTAGACGCCTCCGACAAGATGCTCAAGTACGCGCTCAAGTCCAGGTGGCAGCGCAGGAAAGAGAAGGCTTTTGATAATTGGAGTGAGTTTATTTTAACGAATTAACGCCCAGGTGGGACTTATAAATAATTGTGTACATTTTTACTTAAATGTAAATTTTATGTAGTGTATAAGAGTTACCTGTGATATTCTTAGGCACAGAAATTCCGGTACTTTACCATGCAGTGACAAAGCCTTAGACGCTGATCCCCTAGTTACTTTTAGCGTGGAGTCACGGAAGACCAAACTTACGTGTTTTATTTCAAATTTAAAAATACTTCTTTCAAACTCGACGATTGCAATAAAACTGTTAGTTATATATGATCTAATAAAAAATTCCTTTTACAGTTATCGAGGAAGCAAACTGGCTGACGCTTGTAGACGACATAAAGCCAATCATTGAAGATGGTTTCGACGCTGTATTGTGCCTCGGCAACAGTTTCGCTCACGTGCTGGATTCCTTCGGCGACCAGAGAGAACAAAAGTAATGCATCTGCAAATAAATGAATTATAAATAATCAGGCAGTACTATCACGATTATTAAATAAAACATTTTTTAGACAAGCGCTGTGGAACTTTAAACAATGCGTGAAACCGGGCGGTCTTTTGCTGATAGATCACAGAAATTACGATTCTCTTATCAGGACGGGATCTGCGCCA
Organism: Eurytoma adleriae; assembly: GCA_900480045.1. NCBI lineage: Eukaryota > Metazoa > Arthropoda > Insecta > Hymenoptera > Eurytomidae > Eurytoma > Eurytoma adleriae. The sequence goes on along the minus strand of UXGC01000608.1, from coordinate 26,211 downwards.
ATTCAGTGCTTGTATTATAATGTAAGTATACCTTTAGTATTTTTTCTAATTTAATAATTTGAATGTGTGCCATATCGAATGAAACTAAATTAATTAATATTTTGCAGAACAAGCATTTGAAGAAGATTGAAACGTCTGTTATATACAAAAACGGTAAAGCGTCGTTGATCATCTTGGATTACCTGGTAAGATTGGACGGTAGCGAACTTGCTAATGAGGTTTCGAATGGTCAAGAGAGTGATTTCCGTCTCTGCTACTATCCACACTTACTGGAGACGTTTACCAAATTGCTGGACGAAGCTTTTGGAGACAAGGCAAAGCTGCACACCATTTACGGAGACTTCAAGCCCCTCGATCAAATCATTGATCCTGGATTTTACATCCACTTGATAAAAAAGAAGTGATGACTTGTACTTATGTTGTTGATTGAATGTAAATTATTGTAAACATTATATGAGCATTGTAAGTTTTTATACTGAAGGCTGACATGAATCTTTGAATAAATTTTTTTACTAAATAAAAAGCAGAATTTGCAATTTAAATACGCCCAATTATAGATTCGGCGCTATCGTGTCATCCGGGGGTCAGGTGTCTGAGATGCCACCAGTGGAACCGCCTGATCCACATGGGAATTAGTTCATTCCACGGGTTAAGAACAAAACGCCTTATTTTTTATTAGCCAACTATAATCATTTTTATCTCTTTGTATTTTTACGCACGGAGAGAAAAATAGGGGATAAATATTCCCATGCGATATGGGGAGAATACAATCTACCTTAATGGAGTGTAAATTCTAGTGATGTGCCCACATACTTATTTAAGCTTAAAAAAGTAGTATTTTTTTACGGATGGGGCGAATGGGACTTAGCGGTTTATATATACATATATACACGAGTGCTTTACAGCTATATTTACTTTACTCTTGGCGGCTTGCGCATCGGCCAGCTCTACTCTTTATATGTATATACGAAGGGCAAGAACTATTTTAATTCCACGCGCGAAGGTAAAAGCGTCCCGTTAAACCCTAATAAAGGACTAATTTTAATTTAAATACCTATGTCACTATTGCGACTTGAGAGCTTGCGACTTAGGTTTATCGCCGAATGCGGCCACAGTCGATTACCGACCGAGTCCTATGTTACCCCCACGTGCCGACACTGCGCGTGCCGGCATTGCGCGTGCCGGCATTGCGCGTGCCGGCATTTTGTTTGTAGTGTCAAGTAAGAATTGCTTTATTATTTGGTTGTGTAAAGCAGCAGAGTTGGCTGTCAATTCTACCAAATTTTTTCTTTTTTCTTTTAATTCCGAAGGTATATAACAGGTTCCGAGCCACGTCCTAAGATTCTACCGAAATTATGCATTATAATTAACCTAAGTTTTTTTTACAGTGCAGTTGTCTCAAAAGCAGCTAAAATCGTAATAGATTAAAAATTATACATTTAGATTACGAATGTGCACCATATTGAATAGCTGATTTGTATTCACTGATTTTTTGCGTAATGAATGCAGAATAAAAAAAACTTAGTAGGTATAAGTATAAAACCTAAACTAGCAGTAAACAATTTCTTCCTATCATGGATTACAATGCTGTAAACACAAGTAGTAATGATTGTTTAACTGCATTCGAAGGTGTATTTATCTGGAGAATTAGTAATTTCAGTAATAGGTGCAAAGCAGTTGGAGAAAGAATTAAGTCGCCATTCTTTACAGCAGGAGATGTAGCTTCTGATAAAAGTCAGTGGCAATTGTGTTTATATCCATTTGGTGATGAAAAAGAAGAACAAAATTTTTTATCTTTATTTTTAAATTGTAAAATGAGTGAAGATGTTGAGAAATGTAATCTTTCATATACATTTGATCTTTGGAACAGTAATGAAAAAAAAATAAAAGTTTATGAAACAACTACGTTTAATCATGAGTCAACCTCAGAGGGCTTTGGAAAATTTTTACATAGAGATGGGCAGGAAATTCAAGAGCATTTATCATCATCAGGAAATGATACATTAAGTATTGTAGTCTCCATATGCAATATAAAATATTATTATAAAAAAGAATTAAATCATTGCGTTCAACAGGTCAGAGGTTTTAAATCCTTCTTTTTATCTGACTATTTTAGCGATGTCACTATTGTAGTTGATAATAAGGAATTGAAAGCTCATAAAATTGTTTTGTCTGCAAGAAGTAAAGTATTTTCTGCTATGTTTAAATATGATACAATAGAAAATAATGCAGGTGTAATTAAAATATACGATATTAGTTATGACGTGATGAAAGAAGTACTCCGTTTCATTTACTGCGGAAAAGTAAAAAATCTTGACTTGCATAAAGAAGATTTACTGGCTGCAGCAAACAAATATAATCTTAACTCATTAAAGAAATATTGCGAAGAAGCTTTCTGGAAAAGTTTTACAGTTGACAATGTTCAAGAAATTTTCAGAATAGCAGTTTTGTATCAATGTGATGAGCTTAAAATAGGAGCTTCTAAATTTATGATAAAAAATATTAAGACAACTGTAGAAACTTCAGAATTTTTAGAGTTAGCAGATTCTAACCCAAATTTACTCTTAGACATTTATTCTAAAACTATTAAAAAGTTTTAAGTGAAATGCAAGTAGTTTAATATTCACTATTTCAAAGTAAAAATGTGTAATTTACCTTTTATATCTTCACCCATTAAATGACAATTTAAAATAAAAATGTAATAAGACTAAAATTACTTTTCTTTTTATTTCTTTTATTGGCTTGACCAGATTAATTCTTTTTTCTATACTTCAGTTGATCTTCCGAACTTCTTGACTGCAGCACTTCTCAGTAGCGACTGACTCCTCCGCACGGTGGAGAATTAAATCGAAGATCAATACAGGCAACTTATTCATTGAAATGATCGGTAATTTAAGTAGTTTACATCTTAAATGACTTGAGGGGGTTGCAAAGTCGCACGAAAGCCGTCAGTCATTCTCGAACCATCGTTCGGTCACTAGCTGTATAAGGTCTGACAAAAATCTCAGGACACCCTAAAGATTAGCTTGTTTGATTTAACGGGTAAAGTGGTCGGTACCAAGTAAAGGATCGCAAAGAAAATGGAACCAGCGAAATGCATAATCACGTCTAAAGACTTCGAATTCGCAGTTCAGATATTACGATGGACTTTTAAACCTCTAGGAGCCTGGCCTTTAATGACCCGCTCCTATTCTTCTCGCCTGCGAATTGTGTTATTCACTACAGTCTTATCTCTACAGATGTTAGGGATTATCCCCGGGTTCTTGCACATCATTTTCATCGAGCGAGATTTAACCGTACAACTCTAAGTATTTCATAATTTCTAAAGCACTTGTTAATTAATTAATTTTTTTTTTCAAAAAATTATGTACTTCTAATCGAATAATGAGCAATTACCAAAACGTTTAAAATCCTTTTCCAAGTTTTTTTATGACGACTTCATACTGAAGCATTATATGCATAAATACCATTGGCAATTAAAGATAAATATTATCGTAATTTTTTAGTTCATATTGAAATTTCTTGGACCGCTGTCGTTTTCCAGTACGACTGCCCTCAAATTCAGCCTTCTGCTGATTAACAGTCGCCTCTTTCACGCTTACCTTACACATTTAGCAGTCGACTGGTATTTGACGACTAAGGAAAAATACCGAAAGGCTATGATGGCTAAAGCTGAGACCTCCAGATTGCTAATGATTGTCTGCATCAGTTCCATGCTTTCTAGCGGAGTTCTATTTTGCAGTTATTTAACCCTCAACATCAAACCTTACGTCGTTCGAGGAAATGATACCTTTTATCATCTCCCTCTCGATGGTTACTTCGTTTTCGTCGATATCTACGTTAGTTTCATGCTTCCTCAAATATTCAATAAAAAAGTGGTGCAAAAACCTTCTAAAAATATTTATCGGTTTTTAAAACACTAATTTTTGTACCATTAATACCGTGTTTCAAATAATATAATAAAAGAAATAATTTTAAAAAATGAATCGTATTTCAGCAAAAAAAGTACTTCTACTGGGCGTACGCGTTTCAGTGCATCGCTGCTTTTACGATTTACTTAATCCACGCTGGAATTTGCAATTTGAGCATACTGGGCATCCTGCACATATCCAGCCAGTGTTCCATTACGAATTCGATGATAAGGAATCTTGCAAAAAATTTCAACGACCCTCTGCTAGGAAAAATTATCCAGCATCACTGGCGTTCTTTGAAGTATTAAAATTTATAATTCATTTTCTAGCGAGAGTAGAAATAATTTTATTTCTTTATGCAGATTGGCATTTAAAATGCAAGATTTGATGAATGAAATTTACCTTGTCGAATTAAGCAGTAACACCTTTCACGTATGTATAGTCGGATACTATCTAATTGTGGTAAGCCAGATATTCTTCTATGAGAACACTTGATTAATTTGTAAATTTAACAAAAAAAGAATTAAATAATTACACAATTTAGGATTTCACAAACAGCGATACTGCTTCGCTCATAACGTACATCATGTTCTTCGTGTCGTTCACGTTCAACATTTTTATCTTTTGTTATTTAGGAGAACACTTAACAGAGCAAGTATGGCGAAAAAATATAATTTTCTTTTTTAATTGATTTTTTCATCAATTTTTTTTTCAAAACAATCATCAAGCTTTTCACAATTGGTTTTTCCATTTTTAGTTTGAGAGCGTCGGTACTGAAGTGTTAATGCTAAATTGGTATAATCTACCAATAAAAGGATCACGATATTTTTACATAATCATTTTGTTCACTCAGCGTCCGGTATATCTTTCGGCAGGAAAATTAATTAATTTTTCACTTCCAAGTTTCACAGCAGTACGGCCAATTATTCCGTAGAACATTATTATGCCAATTCCAGTTCTTTTCATTGCATATTTTTTTTTAGGTAATGAAAGCTTCCGCGACTTATCTTAATATGCTCCGAACCCTCACCCTGTAGCAAGAGCCGCAAAAGTCGACATATTAGCCAGAGTAGAAAACACAATGAAACACAGATTTTTGCATACATATGGCAGTTTTGTATAATATTATAAGTAAAAACCGTTTTATTAATAAATTTATAAATAAATCGAAATTTCGTGGATAAAAGGCATTTTTGTCTGACTTGGACTCGCCTATATAATTAATAAATTAAATCGACTGATAATTTTCTTCCTGTCTAGCACGTTCAAACTAAAATCTTCATTTTATTGTAATGATAATTTCGACAATAACCAGTTTAGGAAATCAATTAAGTGTATGAAATGCGAGTGTTTCAGACTTTACATAGCGAGTAACGTAAGTACACGTCAGTGCGTACTTTAGCTGGTAGCAATTCACCTAAACCATCGACAATTCCGCACGAACTGAAGTTACGCGGTTCATGGCACAAATTTATTACAAAAAGTGAAAAACTTTAAGATTCTAGATACCACATCATTAAATTTTTCACATTAGCTAAAATTAAATATAATGTAAAAAATATTTCCTTTCTGGTGTTTTAGATGACAGATGGCGAGCAAATTAGTTATCATCGTCAATTAATGCTCACGGGCATTACCCCGAAGATAATTATATGACTTATGAACAGACAGGCTTTAAGTCGCCTGAATCAACGATAAACTCACATTCGCGGAAGCAAACTCTGTCACGGTTGCGTACGCACATACCAAATGGATTTAATCGGTTAGAGCAGATGATTTACATTGAAAAGTCTTTAGGGAGAGAAAGGTTTGGTCATAAGAAAAGAGAGCCGATCATAGATAAGGCAAATCGCTGTAATAGCGATGTTGCATGTAGGGGTTTGGAATGGAAAAGAAACTTTAAAACGGTGCAAATTATCCTTCATCATGCGCTTGTGCAAGTGGCGGGGAGAACACCTGCCATAAAAAAAGGAGCATGGAATAAAGTTTAAAATTATTCTGATAAAGGCAGCAATCGAAAAGGAAATGTTGTATAATCTAGCTTTATTCAATTTTGTAAATCAATTAAATCTGACATCCCTCTAACACCTGGACTACCCTTGTAGCTCTATTTGGGTATAAGCGATGACCCCCTTTCTTCAGTCCAGACTTCAACTTTTTCAACGTAATCTACTCAAGCGACATTTGTGTAGAATCCTGGAAGAATTTTTTATTTACTTTTTTATCCAATTCTAAGACTTATGAACAGATTGTCCTGAAGTTTTAAAAATTTTAAAACATAGCAAATGGATTTAATTGGCTTAGCAGGCGATTTACAGTGAAGTCTTCCGGGTACACGAAGGGTTGGACATAAGAAAAAAGAGCCGATGGGATAAGGTAAATCGCTGTAATAGCGATGTTACGGAAGCGTAGAGTCTTGAAGTAAAAAGAAACTTTAAACTGTACGAATTATTCTTCGTTAGACGAGCAAGAACAGCTGTTATTAAAATAAAGATCCGAGAAAGTTTATGATAATTGCATTGGTAAACTGAACTGTCTTGTATGTAAAGTGAGTACGAATTGGTGTTTTACGTTTTTTTTCTTTTTTTTTTACATAACGCTTCGGTCCGAGTTCATAAAACTTTGACAAAGTTTTATTGTACCTTCCAGCTTTTTCCAAAATAGTGCAAACAGTTTTTCATTCCTATTTACTATAAACTAAGAAAGGGAGGGTCGTTTGTAAACGAAAAGCGGTAGGGATTCCCGGGGCGTCACTAAGGGCGGCTACTCTTACGCGTCCACCTGTCTATGCAGGGATAAAATCCCCCACCCAGGGACAGCAGGGCGACGAAATTTCAGAAACCCGCAATTTATGGTATTGTTCCGCAGGACGAAAATTATACAATAAACAAAATGATTCATTTAGAAAAAGTTTACTGGGAAAAAACGTAAATATATCCTATTACTTACTTTTTTCTGCATATTGAGTAAAACTGTTCACTCAATATGATAAACTAATTATTATATTTTTTTCATCAGTATATATAGTGAAGCTATTCTATCATATATTTATAAATCATTTGTAAAATGCAGCACCTAATTGTTCTGTTATAATTAATTATTACAAAGTTCACTTGTAATACGTACAAGGCATAATCCCAAACTTTGTTTACTTTTTAGCGCATTTAAAAAAATTTTAGCGAAAATCTTCCCGTGTGCATATATATATTCAATAATTAAAATCGTGTTGTAAAGCGTGGACAAAATATCGCAATCTCTGATTGGCTGGTGCCTGTTTCCTCTTCAGGGCTGGAGTACAACTTTTATAAACGATAAAATGCGAGAGCTTACTATTAAATGCATAGACTGAGATAATACAAGTTGTATTATCTCTATGATTAAATGCCCCTTCCGGCTTCCACCGTGCTAAGTAACGTAATTCTGCTCGTCTCTGTATCAGTTAGGTATTCTACTGATAGCAAACACAGTTGCTATTGTAAGTAAAATTATTACTTAAATTATTACTTAAGAAAATTAACATATATTGTATTTAGAATTTTAGATATCACTACTCAAGTGTATGATTGTGATTTCACTAAAGCGTGATGGATAAAATTGGTACCGTAAAGGTAAAAAGTTCCACTTTTGTCTGGGAAATTAATAATTTTAGCAATAACTGCAAAAAAGTTGGAGAATACATCGAGTCACCATTTTTCACAGCAGGAGAAATAGCTTCGAATATAATTAAGTGGCAATTAGTTTTGTATCCTTTTGGTCAAAAGGATAATTATAAGGATTTTTTATCCATATTTTTAGTTTGTATTTTATGTGGTGATGTCAATGAATGTGATGTTTCATACAAATTTTATCTCTGGGATAATGAATCAGGATCAAATTGTAGTTCCACAGTAAAATTTAATGCATTGCAAACTCGTTGGGGATTTCCAAATTTTATAAGCAAAACAGGCCATGAATTTCAGAATCATTTGACATCAGAAAATGATACACTAAGAATTGCATGTTCTATTAATAATTTACATTTTCTCAATAAATCAAATCATCAGATTGAACTAATAGAAAGTTTTGATTCTCTCTTTTTATCCGATAGCTTTTCTGATGTGATTATTGAAGTAGATGATAAGCAATTAAAAGCTCACAAAAATATTTTATCTGCAAGAAGTGAAGTTTTTTTAGCCATGTTTAAACATAATACAGTAGAAAATAGTGAAAGTGTTATTAGAATAACAGACATCAGTTATGATGTGATGAAAGAAGTCCTTCGCTTTATTTATTGTGGAAAAGTAGAAAATCTTCAAGAACACAAAGAAGATCTATTGGCTGCAGCAAATAAATATAATCTTATTTTATTAAAAAAGATTTGCGAACAATCACTATGGAATAATGTGAATGTACACAATGCTTCTCAAATTCTCTGTATTTCGGATTTGTATAATTGCGATGGACTTAAAGTTAAAACTGTCAGATTTCTGGCTAATAATTTAAAAGAATTTATTGATTCTCCAGGATTTAATCAATTAACAGATACAAATCCTAGGCTGTTAGCAGAAATTCTGCGTGAAGTAGCACAATAAAAAGATAACTTAAAAAATCTGCAAGCTATTTCTGAACGGAAGAATTTGCAATACTTGTATATCATTTATGTCAACAAATGTATTAAACTAAAAAAAGATATTTTTATTATCTTTATTATTGTTTTTTGTAATACTACCAATATAAAATAAAATAAAAAGCTATTGCTGATTATAAATTAAATTATTTATTAGGTTTTCCAACATTATGTTGTAACATTCTAATTTCTCTTGCTATAATTTGGATGTAAATATTTAGAAGAACAAAAATCTATTGAGCATTAGAGATTTATAAATACTTAATAATTATACTTAAAACAACTAAAGTGGGATGCTGGAAATTTCCTAAAAATCTAATTAAAAACCCGTTTATATCATTTTAATATACTTTGTTTAATACTATAAAAGAAGATAGTAAGAGTGTACAATCATTCTTCGCAAGTCATCTAACAATATGTTATAAATCACAAAGTTCATCAATGAGTTTCATCTAGAAACTCTAAGTTGTAAAAAAATGTAAGATAATTAACTCATTTCGCAGTAGTATAAAATCAAGGCACTCGAAAAATTTCTCGAACGCAACAGCATTTTGCAAAGGAATTTAAATTTCAGTCAAAGTAAATTGTATCTATTTTTCGAGTGGCCTGGTAGAAAATGCATTTTTCAAAGATCTTGTTTTTTTTTGCTTTAACAAAAGTAATTCCATGGCATACTACACTCCGAACCTTTCTTTATTTTGACACTGTGGTTTCCTTTCTTGCACTTTGCAAATGGCATAAAGCAAATTCTTAAATTGAGCTCGATCAAATTTAAAGTTCAGTGCTCATAATTTTAGTATACGTAGCTGATATTTTACTTATTCTTAATGCAATTTTCAAATATATCTATACAAAAATAAATACAAAAATGTAAAATTTATTTTAATGTAATAATTTGACTTCGCAATTTTTTTATTCTAAGAAAAATAAAGAAAATTAATAAAAATTATTTAAATGTATATTTATATTTGGAATTAAAATTGTTACAAAGTATTCTCAAAATCTTATCGAGAATAAATTCTTTATAAACATTCGAAGATGCAACATCATAGAAATTAAATCAATATCGATTTAGACAGTTGCATTCTTAGACATGAATCTCCTATAAAAATATGCTATAGTCTTCAATCATTAAAATACATGAACAAAAAAAAAACAATCACGAATCAAAACGAGTTCTCGTGGAGAAAAAATGCATAAAGAAAGGATTCAACTACTATACGCTAAAGCTCGAAAAAAAACCTTCCGAGGATGCACTCGTGGAGAGACAGAAAGATTTTCGGTGGCGCAATAGAATTGTGACGAGGGGCTAGTCCTGCACGGAGGTGGTCTCCGCCGACTCCTCGATGCTCATGGGTGTCTCGGGCTCGTGCAGCGGCACTTCGAGGATCCTCGGCCCGTACAACAGGACGTAGGCGCAGTGCCAGTCCGCGCCGCCGCCGCCGCTCAGCTTCAACACCTCCTCGCTCGTCACCAGGCTGATGTTCTCGTCGTCGCACTTTAGCCACGTGTCGCCCTTCTGGCGCACCCAGGCCACGTAGTGACCACTACTACTCGTACGGCCCTGGTGCGTCAACACCGCTTGCAGCGTGTAGTAGCCGCTGTTGTTCGAGCCTAAATCTGTAAATTCAGATAGATTCATCATTTATTTGTGATATTGCTATCTCACTGCAATGTGACAAAATAAATAAATATTTTTTATTCATGTATTAATAAGAGCAGGCAGTTGATTGTAAATTCATTAAAAAAAATTTTTAATTATATAGTTTGGCAAAGTAATACTTTTTTTTAATAATTTTAGAATTAGGAAGTGTTTAATTTTAGAAATATAGTTTCATTGTTTGATGCAAAACTGTTATACCTATACAGAACTAAAAATAAATTGAAGGCTATTCTTTGTTTTAATAATCTATTAAAGGACTAAATAAATATCTGAAAATTTGACGAACTTACCATCTTCAAACCAGAACGGTTCTTGCTTAGTCTCTTTCTTTTCAGTTTCTTCCGCCTTTTTCTTTCCTTTTACATTGCGAACTTCAAGTAATTGTGCTTCTTCATATTTTTGGAATTTTTCACGCATTGGGGTTAATTTGAGCTGTAACTCCTTTGTGCAAAGTTCAAAGGCATCAAAGTTCAACTGAAATTTGACATCTCTCAAGATTTTTGCATTAACAGCCTCTTTTTCTTTGTAATAAAAACGGACAAATTGAATTGTCAAATATGCTGGCAGTCGGCTTATTTTTTGCTGAAAATGAAAAATATTTTTAAATGATTAAATTGTATTTTTTTATTATTTTAATAACATCTACTTTTTACACGTAAAAATATAAATATGAATATAAACTTAATTCACTCTACTAATAAAATTAATCTTATACCGTTTTCGTGTAAATCGCGTCCCTTCCAAGTGTAGGAGATTTCTTTGTGATATTTTCGATTTTTGCTGAAAGTTCTTGTGTCAAATCTCTACTGTCTCTAGAGATGAAACAACTTAATTGTAAAAATTCCTCCTTTCCTTTTGTTGGAGGTTCATCTTCCGTTTCATTGCATTTTAATTCTGTGTCATAAACACCACCAAAATATTGTTCAATTAATGATCTAGGCTTATAACTAGCAGACTCTCCACTTGTAATTGCAGGATTTTCCTAGAAAAATAAAGGAATATTTTTAATACAAAATTAACTTTATACCCTTTTTTTCTTGATCTCTATTGGGTATGCTACTTTAAGACATATTAAAATAATAATTTAATTTTGATCAATTACCTTGGCGGGTAACTTTTGCTGCAGCATCCTTACAAGTTCCGTCCAGCATTCATTAGCGTCTTGCTGTTGGAACCCACCCATTTTTGATTTTTCAGCAAATCTAGGAAAAGCAAAGTGCATCATTTGCACAAGCACAACTGGTGGGAAAGATACGCCCTTGTCCATTCCTTCATATAAATCTCGCAGAGCAGCAGTTATACTTTCGGATGCAACAAATTCCATGTTGCCACCAGGACTAGTGAATCCACCAGAAAAACTTTTCAATGCTTCCCGCAGTTCAGGTACTGTTTTCAAGCATTGAACTGTTGCATTTAAATAACATGTGTTTCCCAAATTCGTCAAACCAGCTGGCAAGTCTAAAGCAGACGACAGTTCAGCTTCGTTCATGTCCTCCAAAAACACTGGCTTTTCTGCTGGCTCGTGTGGCACATCTTCTTCTTTGGATCCCATCATTAATACAGTAACGCCCTAAAACATTTTGTCAACAGTTACAAACATGCATTGCAAGATTACTTTACTTAAGTGTATTTTACTAAATTTTAAAACTTACGTCCTTCAGCGCGATATTTCCCCAGTCGTCGTCTTTTAGCGTCATCCCTTTGAGCATGACTTTTTGTCTTTCCGGCTGAACCCCGGTGAGGGCGAAGAGCTGCGCTTTGAAAAGTATCGGCTCCTCGTCTGTGTTGACCTCCACATTGGGAAAAAATTCCTTTCCCCATTTGACTTTGACTTGAAAGAAAGGCGAGAAAAAAATAATCGTTAATAAAAACGTCGCTCTTACGTTGCAAACAAACGTACCGCGCGAGGAACACAAAGCTCCGCGCGACAGTCCGGTTTAGGTTAGAATATTAAAAAGGAATTATCCGAGGTGTTTACTCACTTGTGTACTGCGGCATTTTGAGTTTTCGCACGAACTAACGCTAACGCGAGGTGAGAAGGAGAACGGTGTACGAGGACCAGCGACGCCGTTCTGCTCACGTGCAAAAGCGAATCGCAAATAAAGTGCACAGTCAGAGTGCAACCAGTCACTGAAAAGCGTCGTGATGATTTCTCAGTTTTGAGGCTATAAACTCTATCCTGGGCGCATCAACGTTAGGGCCTGTTTTCACGATTCCTGGATTCTCATGCGCGCTACCTGCCGTCAGCCGGCGAAAATTGGCGGGAAATATTTAAATTTTTATTTCCTTCGAGAGAAGGTTTAATGGATTCAGAAAAGTACACAAACATATTTGCAGTAATTTTTATCGTTGAAAGTTTAACTTATACCTATAAACAATTTTATTATTTCATGAAATACATATTATGTGTATAATTATAAAACCTTTGCAATTACTATTTCAGCTATAAAAACGGCAAAACTGATAATCACTCCAAATAGATAAAAATTAAAAGTGAATGTAAAATCTTCGTGATTTATAGGATTATAACTTGTTAATTCGGATTTTGTTGTAGACCCGTGTATTATTCGTAGAAAATATGTAATAATGCCGTGCTGAAACATTCTGCTATAAACTTGCTGTACTCGTCTGCGCAATGGGAAGTCTTCTCTATGAATCAAAACCAAATACCTTCGGAGAAGTTGGTCGGCCGATATAATTGTATTATTGAGTTCTGCAGACATTTTTTTTCTCTTCAACCATTCACAATCGGTAGGGCAAGCAATATCCTTGTGTTTGCGCATTATCGACAAGCATGCGTCAAAATCATAGACGGGTAACAATCTACCATAAATAGGTAGATCTGCAAAATATTGTTTAGTGTAATCGTCGGAGTATACCTTATAATTGAAGATTAGATCATCGGAAGTTTTTATATTAACTTGACGTATTGGGTGTGTTGCGAAGAGGAAATACAATTGGCTTTGAAGATAGGTACTTACTACAATCCATAAAAGCACATTCCATATAAAAACAAATCTTTCTAAAAATAACATCGGCTTTTTTATCATTGCAACACCGACTAAGCCTCGCAAAACGTCTAATGCGGTTTCGCAGATGCTATTTTTCATAAAGAAAGCAAGGAAGATTGTCGTAACAGAAATGTAAATTAGGATTAAGCTGAAAGCAGCCGACGACAATAGATTTATTACAAATTCTGCGATTGTCAGTTTTTCCTTTTTTGTAACGTAACACTGTCCTGAGGGAATAAAAGTATTTAGTTCATATGGCCAAATTTCACGTTGATAATCATATATAGTGCTCATATCGAATTTTCCATCGATAACATCAGCTAATGCGTTAGTGGGAAATCCATGTTCGTCAATAAATCCTTCGTCCTCTTCGAAAGTTAGATTTACACTAGCATTCAAAAAGTTCCAAATAGATTCAGGAATTTTTTCTACATCGTAATTTCCAGTTGTTTCATTTGAATTGTAATATTTTTTTATTCCACAAAGTTTAACGACGTAATTCGATAAAACTTGAGTTTTTTCAAAATATAATGTATTGCACAGTTCTATCGATTCTGTAACAAAAGAAAAAATATGATCAATTAACTACTCAAAAAGTTTGCACTTATGCAAATTATGTATTATACCGTCATATTCTTGTTTAAAGAATGTTAAATAATGACCATCCGTTGTATTTAAACTGAATTGTTCAATCCAGTTCTCAGGAGCTTCAGAATTGTAAGGGTTAAATGTATACATTTGAATTTTTGAATTTTTGTCTGTGCAAAAAAATACGGCATGAAAAATGTTAAACTTCCAAACGGTGCTTAAGTAATCGGAGGCATGTTTACAGTTACTGAATTGGGTGTTTTCAATAATAAAGAATCCATACGAATTCCACCATTTAGACTCTTTTAATTTTCGTAGTGCAATTGTTAAAAAATTGATATTTATTTCCATTAACACGAATTGTTTTGCAGGGGATCGCTTAAAAGTTGGGCTTGACGGATCCAAGGTCAAATTTTTCTTTTTATTAATATAATGTTCGAAATTATCGTGCTCTTCAAATCCTAGTTTTATTACTGTATTAGGTTCATCTCCTAATTCGCACAATTTGTTATATTTCAAAAAACTATTATTTGTTGTTATTATAATAGTCGGTTCTGCTTTATTCTTGAAACAGCTGTTAACTACCTTTAATTAAAAATAATGATTATAACAAAATATAAAACATTTTTTGTTAGGAAATAATGATATTTAAATATTATTCGTACCGTCGGTATAAGTTTATTACAATTGAAATTATTTGGCATATTATTGTTACGCAAATCGGCTGTCGACTGTTGAAAAACTAAAAATTCTATCAAAACTAGAGTTTCAATAACAAATTTTAGTCTCATTTTCACAACTTATTTTGTTTCCGTTTTTTTGTTAACTGACTCGAGGAGAAAGTCGAACATTGGAAATCGACAGAATGTTATATATTTATGGCAATTGTTAGTTAAATGACGTAAACTACAGGCGCCTAATAAAAAACAGCATAATAGCAGCAATGTGTCCTTGACTTATTGGAAACTAGTTAAGTTTATTTATTATTTATTTATTTATTTACATACACGGGCAATATGCCCTTCAATATAAAACAAAAACAAAGATACATTTATAAAATAAAATTAAAATAAACAATTTAAAACGAGGAACAAATTAAAAAAGGAAGGTAAGTTTACAGACTAAATAACAAAATTACAAAAGAACAAGTCAACTTTACATGATTTAAAAGCTGGTCACTATCGATTGGCTGCATTTTTCATAGGTTCAAAAATATTCGAAAAAAGAATATTTGAAATTTCTAATCACTGTTTTATTTTGTCCGATTTCGTATTTAATGATCATAGCATTCGGGGATTTAAATGTTTATATTTATTGTAGACGTCCTCTAACATAATTAATTTTCAAGTATTGCATTGAACATCATTTATTACAGTAGTTCAATGCAATAAGCATATATGTAAAGTAAAAGTCAGTCAGTACACATAATAATTATATCAGAAAATCTGGGAGACCATTTTTTTGAAAGTCGTTGACCTTCGCTGCCTGACCATCAACTCATCGCGCAGCTCGCCCTGCAGTTCCGGGATCGAGAAGTGCAACTACCTACCTAACTTTACTTATGAACTTTGGCGGTAATCACGTTCTCTCTACGATCCAATTATTTATTTATTTTTTTTCAAAAATCGACAGGGTAGAAATTTGCATCTGGAGTTTGCACTCCACAGCGTGCCATTTAAGAAGGTGAGTATAACAGAAAACAATTCGAATTATATTTTTCATAATTTACTCTTTTTAGCGCTAATTTTCGATACTTTATTAAAACGCGTGCAATGTGGCAAGTAGAAATTGCGAATCAACGATGCGTTTAAATTACGAAATTTTTCCAATTATTTTTAAAAGCGATTGCGTGTAGAAGAATAATATTTACGAACCAGATTACGTTCTCCAAACTTCGCATTAAAAGTAATAAGAAAATTTTTTATTTTATTATCGCAGAATTAACATCTAACTTCCTTTAACATAAAAATACTCGAAATCCTACTATCCTTGATGCGTACGTAAAAAATCTTTATTTTCGAAGGCCTTGGAAATCTCGTATCATTGCCAATCCACCGCAAAGAAAGTGATAGTCTCCCTCGCATACCTTAATTTCAAGGGCGCCCTTATCCGGTTGCATTTATTGCAAAAGGCGTTTATCTTCTTTATATTTAATTAAATCTCGATCATTTAAATTGACTTACGTGAAAACCCACTCTAAAATTAACAATAGAGATCTATTGCGTATACCGTAACAATATCTCCTCAAATTTTAGTTTTAATTGGATTAATCAACAAATCTTTTCTCTAAAAACGCCGGTTTTACGCTCGTTCAATAGGATCAGAATAAATTTCTAGCTGAAATTCACTTAATTACCATTTACTGGGTTATCTAGATTCTGTATATGTACCTAGTGAGTAAAGATTCACACGACTTCGTGCGTAAGGATTTTTCGCAATTCTTCGAATTGATTTCAGATTTTGCGCAACGCGTAATAGTAATGACAACTAAAATACTACATAACGAACTCATTTACATTCTAAATTCTCTGCTTAAATTAAATACTTAATTATTTATCATTAGAATTTAATTAAACAGCAACAATTTCATTGTTCTTTAACTTTTCTTTATTATTTCTTTATAAACTATTCTTTATTAACTTCAAAAAGTTTTATATCGATTTTAATTCTAAATAAATTCATTAATTCTAAATAAATTACTTATACACAAAGTAATTACTGGTATATAAAATAACTTGTGCAAAGTAATTACAAGTACTTGTACCCTGAACGAATTGCATAACGGTCGAGCGCCGCGCGCCGATTCCTCGTCGTCTCGCGCGACGCTCCGAGGTCAAGGGATGAAAAGCACCACCGCAAAAGGACCACAAAGAGGCGCGACGCGGTTCCCATCGGCTCGCGCGAAGAAAAAGTTGCAGCGGGCCGGGGGAAAACGGGGAAACGGGGAGCGCGGAGGCGGGGGCCGCGCGGGAAGGACGCACGGCGCGGCGCGCGGGAGATCCTCGCGCGGGGCGCGTGCACCGGGCGACGGGGAAAAGGGAAAGAGGCCGGCTTCGCTCATCACGACATTCGCCTAACAAGTCCGGACTGCCTCAGTTCCTGCCCGAGCCTCGCGCGCGATCTTTCCTTTTTTTTTCGTGGATTCGCCGAATTTGGGTTTCTTGACTTTTTTTTTCTTTCAATTTTGAGAGGCATGCTGGTGAGGTGTACTCTGATCTGCAGTGCTTCGAGGGATAGGTAGTTGCTTTTTTTATCGTGATCGATTTTTCTTGTCTTGAAGAGCGAGGATAGTGAAAAATGTTTGCGGTGAGTTGACTCTAGAATTAAATGTGTATTCTTTTTTTAATTAAAAGTAATTCATTTTTTAAATAAAATAAGTATATATTCATTCGCTTTATTTGAAGTGAATATTCGAATATGTATACCATTCGAATAAAGCACAGCTTATTTCGTAAGCGCGGGTTCCAAAATCAGTGTGAAATAGTATGGTAAAAAGCTGTGAGCCGTGACGATTTAAGTTGTAATTTCGCAATGCCAAAATTATCGTAAAAAAAATCCGAAAGAAGGCCTGAAAATTTTCTCATTCGAAGACAACACAATGATACTCTTGCAAAAGAAGATCAACGCGGTTTCTTTGAAAATTTTCGTGTAATTTAATCAAACGAACAGCTGAATTTGAATATTTCATTATCAGGCCGTCGTGTCTACTGCGAGACTCTGATCTCCTAAAACATAATATAAGTTACAGACGATTTAACTATAAGTATCGCAAGCGTTCCAATATAAATTTTTTTGAGATAAGGAACTCATTGCGAGAATGTTTATTAATATTTTATATAAAAAGTGCACAGAGAAAAAAGTTTCATAAAAAATTTATTTAAATCAACAGTCACTATGCACCAATTCTTGCGAGTTCCATCTATAATTTTTAGTACAACACTTTTCTCCATATGCAAAAAAAATTCAATAAAATACTTTAAACAGCCATCTAAGTGCCCAATCAAAGCTCATAGCAACGAATTACAGTGCATTCCAAGTCTCGGATAGTCAGAAAAGGGGTATTTAAATGAGCATGCGAGTGGCGGGTCAGATCGGCTCTCATACTCGTGCGCATTAGGCGCGAGATCCACCGCGCACTTTCACTGCGCGCGCGGACCCGCCGCGGTGATTGATCGCCGCCGAGCGGATCCCGATCGATCCGCATTATGTTTCGCGTCGCACGCGCTTTATTGCGCCGACGATTCTTATCGATATTGAGTTTTTCACGCTGATTTGTTGCCGGGTTTTTCACGAGACTATAAGTACGAAAATTTAAAGATTCGCGAGTTCTTTCTTTTAAATTTATTTTTTGTTATATACGCTTTTAAGTCTTACAGTTTGTGTAATAATTTTGCGAAATTTTAGCGCGGGAAGGTGGGTTTTTTTCAAAATGTTATAGCTTCATAAAGTACGTCATATAAAACGGTGTTTCGTAAGCCTTTTTTCATCATAAAGAGTTATGTTTTTATGGAAATTGCGTTACTTAGGAGATTTTGAATCGAAAGATTCTAGGCACCATGAAAATTTTCATTAAATTACATAATCCACTGTACGCGAGACACGGAGAAAAATGAATCCACAACTTTAAAGCGAAAAAAAAAATTGCAAAAAAATGAAAAATTAAAGTAAAAATGAAACTTTGTTAATTATGCATCATACCTCATTAGCTTACGAAATCGTTACCACGAATCACGCGCGAGCTTTCGTAAAAACTACTATTTCTCTCGGAAACGAAAAGAGGCTAGTCCGAAGGACATAAGGGCTCGAGACAAAAGGTGCGCTGCTGCATACGGTCCCGCAAGGTGCATACGGGCGCAGCGTGCGGCAACGAAATAACGAAACGCCGGCGCCTCTTTTTCCGAAGTGAAACGCGACGGCCGCGTGCCTCTGCTCAGTATCACACGCGGCGGAATGTCACTCGCACGCGGCGCTCCCTTTGTTTCGCCTTGCGCTTTTCCCCTTGCTTTCGTGCATCAAATTGAGAAATTTCGGAGGCCACCGTTGCGAATTCACAGATTGTAATCTCGCAGTGGCATATTGACATTCCCTTGACGTTTCTTACTCAAGTACTAATGAGAATCGAAGAATCAAATGAAATTTTATGAAGTAATAAGAGCAAAGTTTTGATTATATATTAACTTTCCGTTTATTTTATTTATTTATTTTTTTTTTTTTTGAGGAATGAGGAGAAAATAAAGTGAAAATGAAACAACAGCGACGTGCGTGTCGCAATCGTTTTCTAAAGTAGCCAATTTAACGTCGTATCCTTTAGCGAATAAAAACATAATTGTAACGCTGAATAAATTAAGTAAAAATTCACCGCTCATTTCTTTCCCATATGCATTTGCACGTGGCAGTTACGCGGCCCATTGTGATGCGACTTCGTAACTCCGCAACATAAATCATGCGTGAGACGCGTGCAACTGGAGCGTCGTAAAGGTTCGCTTTACAACCATCTGTAAAAAAAATACGGTGCTCGACGAAGTCTAAAGACTGCTTTAGAGCACTCCAGTGTACGTAGTATTATGAGCGTCTTAAACTAATACTACTTTCATTTAAATTCGTCTTTTTTTTTAAATTTTCGGAGGAGCTGTATACTCTCTATAATGTTTCTAGGTACATCTTTTCATTTCAAACCTAAAATCTACGATTAATAATTCATAAATTCAATTACAATTTGTTTAATTCAAAACATATTTATTTATTATACATTAATTTCTCGAAAAAATTCAAATAGAAAGTACCAATTGCACACAAAGACTGCACTTACAAAATAAAAAGCCTAAAAAGAAAAAAATTGGTCGCTCGTCACGTGGTGCTGTCCTGAGCCTTCGGCGCGCTCGCGCTTGCGCCACTCTCCCTTATAATATCCTGGCGGGCAAGGAGCACGTGACGCTCTCGTCTAATTTTGCGTAATTTCAGCGCGCACGATGCTGGCCCGCGGCACGCGCCGATCTACCGGGGCCCCGTCACGAGGGCGCACCGGCCACACATTGTTCGCCCGCGGAAAAAATTGTCGGCTATCGCCTCGGAGCTTTCCCTCCCCGGGGAAGCGAAATTACCCGTCCGTCGTTCGCTTTACGACGCCGCTATTACGACGGGTACAAAACGTAACGAGTCGGTTTTTTTTTCTCGGGCTGCGGGGAGCTGGGGGTTCGTTGTGAAATTTCAGTCGGCGATGATGCGGCAGCGTGAGTTTGGGAGTTTTGGGCTTTATGAGTGATTGCGTAGAGTGGCTTGATTGGTTTTACGTAAGCTTTCGTATTGTTCATTTGGTGGTGTTTTAATTAAGATTGGCTGATGTTTCTGTGGAATGTTGGAATGATATACATTTTGTGACTGGGAAAATTCTCACTGCGATATTAAACCGATTATTTGGTCGAATCTCGCGCTGAGGTAAAGTAATGAAGAAAAATCTTTAGGTTTTATGATTTTCTTTTTCATTATTTCTCATTTAGTTTCTTATTATTTATATGAAACAATAAATTTTAACGCAAACGCACTTCACTATAAAATTTAAATACACTACAGTATACTATTTTATAACAATATTTTTACAAAGTTGAGAGTACAGATTAAGTACTACAAGTGCTTTATCGCCTTTGGATAAATTTTCCGCGCCGCCTGAAAATGATCCATCGCGAGCACGTGATGCTGCGCGAGTGCTGATCGATGGCTACCGGTGCTTGCCACACACCTCCGCGAACTTACAACCGCTGTCCCGGAGCCTGGCAGTTGTACATCGCGCGGATAAAGGTGCACGCGTTGCCGCAATCCCGCCTCCCCGGCCGGGCCTTTTTTGCACCTACATATTGCACCCGGGTATACGTGTGCATGCATACGTGCACTTGAAGAGCGCCGATCGAACTTGCTGCGTTCACTTCGCGTGCCTCGATCGGTCGAATCGCTGGGGTGCGATGTTATACGTACACTCGATATACTTTCCGATTGATCCACTTAGTTTTACGTTTAAATATTCTGAGAAGTTCTTTGTTTCTTAGATTTCAGTTGAATGATGATTGGATAGAAAGATGTAAAGTCCTTATATTAGTTGTATATACTTGATCAAGAGTGAAGGAAACCTCGTGAAATCGAAGTTTGAAAAGGGGACACCGTGACCACATGTACATCTGCTTGACGCGTAAAAGGGCAGTAACGATTCACCATGTCCTATCGCGTCGCGCACCTTGAATTTCCGACGGTACGATTTTAAATTGAGCGCGTACGATATGGACTATTCAGTTAGTGCGCTCGATTCGAAAATGATCAATCGTTCTAGTTCCGAAGCTCGATCTTTCGGAATACGCGTGGTGATGCAGCTCCGTCATGTTTTACAAGTTTTTGGAGAGCAGCGCGCGCAATGATTTTACGTATAAGATAGGAGTTTGAAAGGCTAAAATGGCAGCCTGTAAAATTTATTAACGAGTTCATAAATACGTCGATTTGTTAGCTTTTACTTTTCAGTAAAGTCATGCCCTCTAAAATTTTGGTCGTATAAATCGCCATTTCGTAACGATGATCAATGGGATTGCAGCCCAACGGCCATCAATATTTCCCTGTTAATTAGAAAATAAATTTTGATTTTTTGTAAATGTCACATTTGTGCGAGAATTTTTTTCTTGTTACAATATTGCATCGGAACAAAAAAAGTGTTATTACAATACGAAAAGCCAAAGCGAATGATTTGCCGATGAAACTGTTGCAGCTAAAACTGTTGGGACTGCTGGTATCGACGGCGGCGATCTGGACGACGGCGGACGCCTCGACACTCTCCCGCATTCACCTGAAATTCGTTCAGCCGCCGCACATCCAGGAGCACGCGATTACCACCGATGGTGAAACGTCTTTTAATTAGCGCGCGCTCGACTCGTTAATTCTCTATCTCCCTCTCCCAAATCTTCTTCTAAAAATTCGATTTTTTCACTCGTTTCAATTTAAACTCATTGCCGCCTTGTCTTAATCGCAGGTGACCGAATCGTTGCGCAGCAGTCTTACGTGTCTATTGGACGGAGACTGCCGGCGGTAAATTCTGCTCTGGGTATGGCCTTTTTATTACTGATGGAATTATTGGAACTACTGCAGTTGGGGGTAATATTTTCAATTTTCTTTTTTCTTTATAGTGGATCAATCATTTCAATCAAGACTTGTTGGCTACTACCCCAGGCACCTTGCGGCGCAGCCCAGATTTATTCCCCAGCGAACGGCTTATGCTCCAGTTGAAGAAAACGAGCTCAATTATGGTACCCGAGAGTACAATCACGTCACACCTGATTTTTCTAACGGCCTTGGTAATTTTTATAGCTGTCAATCTTTATATTTTATTTTACCTTTATAAAATTTTTTTTAATCTTAGAAAAACATATTTTTACTATTGAATAAGTTTCTAAAGTTGCAATAAAAATATTTCCAGCGTATCCGGATCCCTACCTGCTGACGGGCGACGCGGCGTTGCTGGCGGTGAAGTACATCTACGGCCGAGGCGAGCTCTTCTTCCAGGACATACCCCACGTGCGCTCGCTGCTGCGCAACCAGGAGGAGCGCCGGCAGAACGGCCTCAACGGCAACATCCTCAGCAGCATCCGCGTGAATTCGCCCTTCCTTCGTAGAGATTGAAATGCGACATGATTTGGAATTCCAAGTTTCCAACTTTTCAATCGAAGGGGGATCCGCGAATTTAAATGTGCCAGACTTCACTGTCGCGTGTAGTTTGTAGAGCAAACTAAATTAAGCACTTTTATTTAGGTCTAATGTAGATGTGGATGTAGCGTACTGGTTGTGCATAAGATTATTTTTTTACTTTTTTTTGTATTAAGTTTTTATTTTCCTTTTTTTTTTATTTTGAACGATACTTATTATATACATATAGGCTATGGATGAGAGGCATTAAAAGTCATAAAACTAATTGAATTCTTGCGATGTTTATGAGCTTTTTTCAAAGCTTATATTCTTTGTAGTTTTCACGATTTTTCTTTGATTTTTTTGGAGTTGAAGATGTGTCATCGAGCCTTCAAAAAAATTAAAAAATTTCCTGCAGGTATAATTATACACATAACAAATAAGTCAAGTAAAATAATTTAGCTCATTACATTTATTATATAACATACGAATTTATTTTACAAATGATTTGTAATAATCATTGAATTATGTACATCGATCAAACTTCTTAATTCCTTTGAAGAAAAACTCTATTTTTTAATTCAAATGAATTAACGCATTCTTTTTTTTCTTATAAATAATTTTTCGCAAATCAGAATTATTCCGCAAAAATTAAAATATTACCACTGATAATATTAATAATGTAACCAATTCTGAATAAAAATTTAAATAGAATTAACCGACGTTCGACAAAAAAAAAAGATTTTCGTCTCTTTAAAAAAAAAATACTCGATCCACGCAACGTCTCAAACTAATATTCATCAACAAATTAACGTAACTGCTCTACATCTAAGTAATGCATAAAAAAAATAAAATAGTTAATATCTTCGATTTTACAGGTAAAAAGTGTTAAAAAAAAGAGAGAAACTGGCAAAATTGATCTATCTATCGGTGATCACGCGAGCCACCGCGTCGCCGTGGCGACTAGCGCTACGACGGCGAGGGCCGGAAGAGACGCGGACTCGACGGCTGCATTGCAGAGATCGCCGTTGCAAAAGCACATGTAGACATTCTTGTAATTCCACTTGGTGTAGGCGCACCGCTCCTCGTTGTCGTCCGGTCCCCGCTGCAGGCACGACCGCTCCGTCGCCGTGCCGTATTCTGCAAACATTTTCATTGTTTTACACTTTCGCCTGCACGCGAGGATGCACGTCATATATTGCGTACAATATGCAGATGTTGTACAAAATTTAATGGTAGAGATGCCAATTGTTTAAAGCGTCAGTAAAGCTATTGTGGATTGTATTTATATGTTGCGCTAAAATTTAATTTTCGCATTTGAAAATTTTTTTTTACTTTTGATTACTCACCGTTGTTGAGATTTTGACTCTCGATGATTTTGACGCACCATCCGGAGGCACAGGGTACCGCCTCGACACTTTTGTCAGATTCAATTTGAGTGGAGTTCATCTTAAAAGGATCTTTGCAAGATCCCAACTCTCCTCTCGATCTGCAGCGAATGCATCTTTTCAGAAGTCCTGAAAATTATTCTTAAATTATTCTTAAAAGTTTCTCTGGAAGAAGGTAATTATTTAGCAGTTACTTAATTAACCCGATAATTCGACGGTATATAGGTGTATTAAATCCTTAATTACTTGTTAATGATAATTTAGGTGGAGATAGTTAAGCTAATTTGCCGATGAGCTAAAGGATAATTAACGAAAGTGAATCACGTAGGCCTTAGTATTTATTCCTTTCTTACGAATGTTACATGCTATTTCATTGTTAATTGCTGTATAATTTGCACGGGAAGTATGGCAAAATTACAATTCGAAATAAAAGTACATTACGAAAAAATAAAATTCCTATCGATAGAGAAATTTCTATAAATAAAATTAATCGTCAGATGTGTTTTTATACAAAATGTTACTTTCAATAATAATTGGAGATAGCGTGTTTATGATTATCTGAAAGATAGTATTTCAATTAATCAATTGTTTGAATTGATCCATTTTCAATTGAACAGATTCTTTGACAAATTGAACTGTTTTTTCACGATCAATCGTTTGAACTTGAAATGTTAAATGAATCTAATATTGCTCAAGAAAACAATTTTTTTTAATATTTCAGAACAAAGTGATCGACCTTTCAATCGGTTCCTTTTACTTTTACTCGACTTCTCAAGTCCCTCGGATCGTGCTTGACGAATCTACTTACTCATACAATTAGAAACCTCAACCGAATTTCAATCAGCAAATCGAACACCGCATCATCACCCACACCAAAAATAATACTATCATTATTCACTACCCCAAAAAACATCCCCCCTGCACCCCACGTGATCCCCCAAAAAAGTCGATCAACCCAAATAGTCCAAGCAGCGAGCGTTCGATCGAACTCTCTAGCAACACCTTAAACTTGAACTCCTGGCGATCGGTTCCCAGTGCGACTCACCTTCGGCGGCGCGCGGCCAGTCCGCCAGCAGGGCCAGCGCCAGGACAACGAGGATCCCGCTGCTCCTCATCTCGCCACCCGGTCTCTCTCTCCTTCGCCTCTTTTCCTCCTCGCGTGCCAGCAGGGAAAACGGGGCCCGATTCGGGTCTGGGCGATCAGCGGCGCGCGGCCATCTTGGGAAAAACGCGAGCCACACCAAGAGCGAGGGAATCCGGACACGTACGCTCGCCTTTCACTTCTGCGACGGGCCCCTGCCTTCGCGCGGCTCGGGCCGAGCGCGGGGCCCCACCACGCCGCGGGCTCCTCGCCTGCAGCGCGTCGCGGAGTGTCCCGTGCGCCGGACGCCGATTGTTTAGCAATTCGTCGACGCGATTCCTCTTTTTCGCCGATCGGCAAATTCCGGAGTTTCCCTGCTTGCGATTTTTTCCGCGCCGGATAGAGGTTTCGAGGGAGGAGGGGCCTTGCGAGAGTGGCCGGTTACGAGGTTTTAATGGGACTGTGTCGATTGCTTTACAATAATCGATTGGGAGTTATTCCGGGGAAAACGGATAATTTGAGATTAATCATGCACATTATGTTAGTTGCAATGGTAATTTGATGACAGTATTAGGGTAATGTATTTCGTAAAGTGAAGTTTCGTTAGTTATCATTGAAAAATATTTAGCACAGATTTCGCTTGTTGAAATATTTATTATTTGTTAAGTAAAATTAAATATTACTTTAAACAAATTTTTTTCCAAACTTTTTTATTTAAATATCAGTTAATCCACTAAGAAACTATATAAGTAATTATAATTGTTAAATTATTATTATTACAAAATGTAATATAGCTTTTTAAACGATTAATAACAACTAAAAATAAAATGCAAATTATCAATCTTCAAGTAATTTTTGATTTTCGCCACCATATTTAGAATCACTATTATCCTTCGGAATCTGGTCGTATGTAAGGAATTTGGAGCGATTTTTGCAGGCTTTAATAACATTGATACAGTAAACGAACAAAGTGAGCAATAGAATGATGCCCAAGTATCCCAAATGTCGTATTAAAGCTGGAAAGCACAAAAAAAAACAATAATATTAGCATTGATGAAATTTGTATGACTTGCCATTCGAGATTTCGTAAATTCAATTTCAAATTTTCGCGCGCTAATCAGGTGCGCAGTTCGAGTTACGGCCGCCAGGTGGCTGCCCGTGAGCGCGCGCTACTCGCAAGTGGTAAGAGATTAGTTCGGTTCGTATATAAGGAGCATCGAAGGAGCAGCACAGCGTACTTGCTTCGGCAGTACATATACTAAAATTGGAACGATACAGAGAAGATTAGCATGGCCCCTGCGCAAGGAT